>MU226747.1:1516813-1545044 GCA_018584345.1 Thuja plicata | reverse complement strand
CCAAATATCAGTAGCCCAAGGAGATAAAATATACTTCATAAGGAAATTAAACAATATTCAAAACCTTGAGGAAACATCTTCATATTAAATTTATTACCTAAGGTCATAAGCAATAATAATTTCATTTAAGCATATAACATAAAGTAAGATCCACTTTGCACGATAATTCAATTAAATGTCAATTTTCTAATAATCCTCATATCATCAATAATCCATCACATAATCATAATTTTTTTTTCCAAATCAAATGTCTCGAAATAACAGGTCCAAAATAGAACATAATATAGTCCATCGGGTGCATCATGAAGTATCTAGTATCCAACATTCAAAATGATCAATCCATGATATAAAACATAAAATCCATAAATTCCATAGTGCATCAAAATGACATGTATCATGTGCTAGGTCTAACATAAGCAGAAATATGGGAAGCTACGATGGGGTTCAGGGTGAGGCTCACACAGACTCTATAGCCTCTAAACTAGGCACTGGTCATTAAGAGAACCTGAATATTTTCAAAAAAATCATCAATTGAAAAATTTCTTTTCATTTTTGTTCTTAGGAGTGGTTTAGTTTAGGATAGGGATCCAAATTATTGTGATAAGTGATTAATACCAAGAAATTAACAAATTTAAAAAGGTTATCTCAATTTCCTTGGTATATTTTCATTGGAAAATTAATTTGCAAAATTTTCAATGTCCAGTATTATTTGAAGTAGATCTTTAGGCATTGTGTGGGTACACCCTCCTTGGTTTTATAGAGCCAAAAGTGTAGAAGAATCAACATTTAGTAGATTCTTATTTCTTGGTCATTGAGTCTAGTCCCCTATGGATAAGAGATGGCAAATCCTTAAGGTTTTCTAGTACATCAGTTGGAAACACCAACATAGCTCATGATCAATGTAAAAACAAAGAATCATCTATTGAAACACCTTCAAAAGGACATGAAATACATTGTACAACCACCAAGATTTCATCTTTATGCGCTACTTTTTGTTCACAAAGAAATAATCTATGTTCATCATCCACCACCACCACATGCATGACTTGCAACATCTTTTTGAACATTACTATAGAAGTTTTGTGTTCTTATAATACATATTTTTAACCCTGTGATTATTAAACTAATAATTTCACTTGTTTTTGCATGTTTATCATTAAATTATATGTTCTATCTTTTTATGTTGCATGATTTCACTTGATCTTGCCACTCAAGGGTGATGTATTATTCTTTTTTATAAGTCTGTATACTTATCCTTACTCTTCAAAGGGGAAGAATATTGAGAGAATACTCTAAAAACACACACACCAACACATGTGAAAGTATATTTCGAGTTTGCATTCTCTATTTAGTCTTACACTCCATATGTCATTTCACTTTCTATTCTTTTTATTTTAATATTATAATTGTAATTTTTTTTATTACACTTTGTTTCTAGCCATATTTGTTTTACTTTCTCCTTTGTTTAATTACGCACAAATTGAGAAGCACGTTATTTCACTTTCAGTTAATGCATAGGCTTCATCACTTGGACATACATATTTACTTCATCAAGTAATATAATTTATATCTTTTTTCTTCCTCTACACATTTTGACTTTAATATGTATGGTCATCTAGTTTTGCATAGATACTAAAGTGGATGTAAAATGTAGAGCAACAAAAATTAGCCATTTAAGTTTTGAATTTCATGTGGTTAAATATGTAAAGACCCCAATCTAACTCATTTATAATAAAAATGAATCAAATGATATAATTGAATAACACTTGAAAGGCATACAACCGCCTCTCCACTTGTGGGTACATCAAGGGCATAAGTTATCCGCCATCACATATCAACAAAAGGTCTTTTTCTCTATCAATTGATATTCATTGTTAATGACACATTTCAAGGTATACTATGGGACTAAGCTTTAATCAACTTACATCATTAAAAATCAGCAATCAAGTCAATGTCATTCATTGCCATCCACTCATAATAGTCATTCCCTACAACACGTCTCTTTACTTAAATTAATATTAACTCACTTTTGGGGTTTGACAAAGGTGTAAGGGGAAATTAGAACACTTCCACACCTTAGCTTAGGAAGTTCCAAATTGTTCATTGCCACCACTAAAGTTTTCCTTACTTCGTACAACACTAACTAGACACTTCTTGTACATAGCGACTCTTCTACTTTAGACAAGATCACATAGTTTCAAGTAAATGTACATAACAAAGATCCTCTTCTATTTTAGACAAGATCACATATTTTCAAAACAATATCATAGATTCCAATCAAAATCCAGTTTACAAAGGTCTTTCTCACTTGTAAAATTTTGTCTCAACCATTCATATACTTACAATTTGATCATTTACGCCCTTTAATCCACAATCCAATCTCAAACTCTAAAAATCAATTTTCCTTCATGTTACCTTATTAAATACATTTACATCACTTTTACAAACCCATAATTCCTTATTTCAGCTAACCAACTAAGTTCTAGTTAGTACTACAAGCAATATATTCCAACTATATTACTAAATTAGCTCTTCTTATATTTGGTAGTAGTACATACCTAAACTGAAAGAAAACCCACCAGAAAATATACAATTTGTCCCGGCGATTGTCTCTGTAACCCTCAAAATCTCTCACGATTCAACCTTGCAAATGGGGAATCTCCAGTTGGGTTTGGCGATTGGAAGCGTGGGCGCCCTGCTTTACATCCTAAGGCCAAAAGACCCAGTTTTCCAAGTAATGTCAATTCATTTGAAAGGCTTCAAACTTAGGTTCTGCACAATTTCTGGTTTGCCCGCCGCAGTAATTGACGTGGAGCTCACCATTAACATCAAAATCACCAATCCAAACGTGGCGCCCATTGAATACAAAAGCACAGTCATGGACATCTATTACAGCGATTCCCTGCTCGCCCAAGCACAGGCAAGCTCCAGCTTAGGGTTAGGGTTAGGGTTTTGAGTTGTTTTCTCTAGGGTTAGGGTTTTCAAGCTGTTTTTGCATTAAATTTCACATTTTGGTGGTTCTGACCAGGTGCCTGCGGGGCGTCAAGGACCAAATTCATGTCAGGTTTTGGAAGTGCCTGCTAAGATGGACGGCCTGCAAGTGACTCAACATTTGAAGGAGTTAATGGGAGACATTGCTGCACGAGAGATGAGTTTGAGGGCTGTGGTGACCATTAATGGCAGCGCTTGGCTTTGGAAATGGGGACACGCCTTTCAGGTTCAAGTTCATGCCCACATCAAAGTTGATCCACTGCTTCTAGATGTCATTGAGCAGGAGAACAAAGTGCATTTGCAACTTTAGCAGATCTTTATCTTTTTTTTTTGGAATTTCCATGTTGTTTTCTGGTAATTGCTTTCTGTTGGCCAATTGAAGCTCATTGCCAGACAGGAAGGGTTCTTGTATAGTCAAGGGAGAACAAAGTGTATATGCAACTTTAGCAGATCTTTCTCTTTTTTGTGGAACTTTCATGTTGTTTTCTGGTAATTGCTTTCTGTTTGCCAATTGAAGCTCATTGCCAAACAGGAAGGGTTCTTGTATATATATACAAGGGAGAAAAAATTTAGTTCTTCCAGTGATCTGTTGAGAGTCATTTGCTCCGAGTTAAGTTTTTTTTCTCATTTTTCTTATGAAATGGTTGTCTGTTTGGATGTTTTAAAGACTATCATTTCTTATTTTTATCTTTTTAATATATGATTTTATTCTTTTGACATGATCTTTTTCAAACCTTTTTTTTGAAACATTGTTCATTTTAATCTAAGAACACCTTTTTACAGTCGTATCTTTGAATTAGGGGAATACAATCTATCCGGCGATTCAATTTACATTAATCTTATTGGCATTAATCTCAATTCACATTGGCACAATAATTTAATAATTGACATTTGTCAAATTTACATTTTCTTTTATTAGATTCAATTTACATTAGACATCTTTAGACATTTACAACCTTTATTTCTCTTTCAATATTGTCAAATCAACACGGTGTCATCAAGGAAGTCTATGTATATAGCAATTTGACACCAATAATCTTTAGCACCAAATTGCTGCTGCCAAACATAATCTTGTTGTTTGGATGAGGTTGTGAATGTGATTCTATTCTAGACCTTCAAAATTGTAAGTTGACAAAGGAATATAAGTGACCAATCTTGTTGCATGAAAACAATTCAAAGGTAGCTTACCTATGTACTTTCCTTTACCTCTTGGTAGTCTCCTAGCCAATAATGCTTCAAATTCAGCTTCATTCTTTTCATTTTCAGCATATAGATCTTCAAGCTCACTCTTACAACTATGAAACCTTTCACTAGCACTACTTGCATATCTATCACTAGACTTCCCAATGGTCAAGGATGATTTGAATGCAAATTCAATCTTAGAAGTAGAAGGTAAACTATTATCAAAATCATTTAGCTCAAAAGCAGTTAGCTTACCGATTGTGGCATCCAAAGTAACAACCATTTGTGGAATGGATCTCAGCTCTTGATTAGCAAACACATGAATGGCATAGATAGGTAGCAGTGTTCTAAGCATCTTGCTTGTAACATCTTCATTAATGGTTTCACCAGCGCCTCTAATTTCAATAGCAATCTCCTTTAGTCTTGTGTTGTAAGCAGTAATGTTTTCTCCTTTCATTTTCTTTGATTCAAACTTTCCTCTTAAGCTTTCAGCCTTAGCTTTCTGAACATGTTGATCTCTGTCAAAAACTAATGTAAGCCTATCCAACATCTGCTTAGCAGTGGTACAACCTTCTAAATCATTGAACTCTAGGTCGGTGAGAGTATAAGTTATCTCTATCATCACTTGTGTATGTTCTTGTCTTTCTCTTATATGCTGAGGACCAAATAGTGGAGGTGAGTACTCATCATCAAGATGATCTCGTGCATAATCTCCAATACCAGATATATGAAGCCTCATTATGTTCTTCCATGTAGAAAAGTTATTCCTATTCAACTTTGGTGCTTCCCTCTTATACATCTTTGGACCTTAAGCTTAAGTACCTTTAAACTTATCTTCTCGGAGCACTAGCTCTGATACCAATTGTTGGTTTACCCTACTAAAGATGGTTCACTATACCGATTGTTGGTTTACCCTACCTCTCTGATTTCGAGCTTGACTTTTCATGACCGTAGATCTTGCAACAGACTTCGTCTTCATGCTTGGCAACTTCTTGATTTGCGTGCCTTTGCATTAAATTCATTTTGCTCCTTGTATTCAATCTTTGTTCATGCTTGGTGACTTTGGTGAATATCTTCACTCGATATCTGACTTTGCTCGATTACCAACCTTGCTCGGTAACTAGGTTGTTCCCTTTACCGACTTAACCTTTTTGCTTTTACTGACTTAACAACATCAAATGTTAAGTAAGAAACGATTATATCAATAGTTTCTTAGCATTGTCTGATCTTTATTATCTTCCCAATTAAGTTCCTCTCTGATTGATATGGCATCTTAATATAAACCAGAAATCAATTGCTTGACATCAATGACAAACTAACAACTGATCTTATCATTCTACTTGCTTGTATTCTTTTGAAAATCGGTCTTCATCACCATTACTATCAATTGGTTAACAGGAGATTGTTGTGCATAGGCTATAACAATTGTCATTGTTGTCAACATACTTTTGTTAACTTATGTTGCTATTGCTCCAAAAAATGTATGGTTCTCTTCATCTTGTTTTGGTCTTCATTGCTCCGCAAATACAGATATGGGTTCACGATTTGGACAAAATGTTTGTGTACCAGATGTTTCTATATTAACTTTGTACGTGTTAAAGATCTTCGAAGAGAGAGATACATGGTTCATAAGTTCAATTTGTTAGTTGCTTTGTTCCTCTGGAAAAAAAAAAAAAGCATATCAAGGCATCCACATTTTAACAGTTGGATGTTTTTGGTCTTGCGATTTTGGAATAAGACTAAGCATTGTGTATGACATGTGAATTCCAGTTGGCACTCACTTTTGCTATATCTTGGCCGACCTGTGTGATTGAAATGTATAAAGCATTTTGGTGGAAGCATGTAAAGAATTTTTGGAAGTCGACTTAGTAGCTGAAACATGTATGGTCGACTTGAAGTATGATCAGATCATCATATATATATATATATATATATATATATATATATGTGGTGATATGTGATTAAATTGGATGCAAATTGTAGAAGAGCTAATAAAGTTTACGAAGTCTATTTACTAAGCTTCAAAGGAACTGAATTCATGCATATGTGAGATGCAATTGTAACATCTCATTTTTGTCTATTTATTCTCTTTTGGGTAGTGAGCCTTGCAGTGAGCACTTTTTGTAATATATTATAACTAGTTATATTATATTGAGAGTTAACCCTCTTTGTGGTTTTTCTCTAACAGGTTTCCACGATAAAAATCTAATGTTGTTTTGAAACGTGTCTCTACTTCAGTTGTTTATTTGATTACATATTTCTTTATGTTACATGCATATTAAGAAGAATCTACAAAGTGTTAAAGTGAATTGATTTTAAAGTTATAAGGGAATAATGATTCAACTCCCTTCCCCCCCTATAATATTCTACATACATATATTTTGAGGACCTATCAATGAGTAAATACTAAGATAGTTTTAAATTTTTGTCTTCTTCAAAAATCAATGGCTTAGTTATAACTTACTATTTAAGCTAGAATTGTGGATCACGCCAAGAACAAGAAAGTCGAGAACTGAGAAACGGTGAAATCATGTCTATAAAGAGACAAGTTAATTCATTGTGAATTATGGGTGAATAAGAAAAAAAGGATGCTGGAGAGAAACTGGTGAAGAACAACTTCATACGGTCCTGATCAATCAAGCTGAGGAAAGAGCTAATTCTGCGGACACCGAGCAATAGAGAAGCACAGCATCACCGAGAAGAAAGAAGTGGAGCAAATGTATTGAAAAGATGCATTGATCAGAAAGGTATTATGAACTTACAATAGATCTGAAAATATGCAAAGTATAGTTGTATATGTGAACAGATCATTTACTGTTTCAATTTAACCATTAAATCAGAAAAGTCTCTTAACCAAGCAGGATTTAACAATCATTTATATATTGAGATACATCCCAAGGAGTATCAAAAATTTTGGTCATGAAGATAGCATGAGATGTCAGATACCACATGACAAACTACACTGGGTTTGGTCATAAAAGGTAGCATAGAGATGTCAGATATCAAGTGACAAACTATTCTATCTAAATCCTCTAACAAGGTCACACCTAACAATGTGTTTGTAACCTTTAATAGGGTTGGCTCTTCACCGAGCTCACTTCAGAAAAGTGAAAATTTTGGGTTAAAAATTCATGTGTCAATGTATTTATGAGTCATTACTTCAGTGTTTTGCATTACACAACTAATCTGGATTGATCAGTATACACTAAGTTATTTACTGTATTTAACAGTGAACTCGGAGCAGTAGTTATTTGTTGAGATTGTTTGAAGACATTCATCTTGTAGGACATAAGATAACTAGAGGCTTAATATTGTGGTACTAATTTTTTGGGTTAATTTATTGGAATATTTTTTAAGACACTGATTCACCCCTCTCTCCCCACCCACCCCCGTCCCCGTTATTCTAACATTTAGATCTTTTGAGTTCAAAGAAGCTTTGATTTCCATGTATAATACAATACATCAGTAGTAGTTCTTAATAATTGACCATTCATATGCCCCTATGAGTAGACTTCTCATCGCAACTTTTCTTCTAAGCATTTTTCTTCAAATGTTTCATGGTAAAGAAAGGAGTTAAACATTCATTGTACGCTTAGTGTGATTGCTTAGTTCTTTTTATTGTTTTCACAAACTTTCACGTGTACCATGCAGATATTGAAGTGTTCCATTGTATATTACAATTTTAAAAATGGTACAAATTAAATTATATGCTCATCAAATTGAGTCGTTGTTAGGAACTCATAAGTTTGGAATTCTATATAATCAAGTGAGCTTTTTAGTTATTTCTACCATTTTGGCTTTTAATGATTATGTTAAGAATTATTTTTTTGTTCAATCGTAAATGTTGGGAATGAATCTTACTATCTTGACACATCGCTCAAGTGTAATCTCTTGAATCTCTTGAGATTTAGATCATGTGAGTTCGAAGAGGCTTTGATCTGTGTAAGATACAGTCCATCAAAAGAAAATTTTAATAGATGGCCCTCCCTCTTAGCATTGTTTCTTAAAATGATTCATGGTAAAGAAAAGATTCAAACTTTCATTTTATGTTTATTATGGTTGCCTAGTTTTTTCTATTATCTTCCCAAGCTTTCACATTTGTACCATGCAAGTATTAAATTGTTTCATTGAATATTATAGTTTTTAAAAAAAGTACAAATAGAAATATATGGTCATCAAATTGAACCTTTGTTGGGAACTCATAATTTTGTGCCAATATTAAAGTGTTGCAAGTTTCTAGCACATTCTAAATTTGTATCATGGAGATTGATATTTTGCGTGAATCTAAACAAAAATACAAATTTAACATCAAATTTGTATCATGAAAATTAATTTATAGCAAATCTAAATAGTCATACATATGTTGATTCTTCTCTATTGATTTTTATTGAACAAAGAACGTCTCCTCAATATACTTTTATGAATAAATTTTGGCATTTTTCTTTTCATATCAAGATTTAGGTTTAAAATGGATTGTTCTGATTTGAGAATTACTACTATTTAAGGCTTCTATTTAGCATCAACCATTTACAATTTAAGATGAACATACATAAAGCTTTTAGAGAGAAGAAAGTGATTTTTATTAGCCATTCAATCAAATGTCCAATTGTAAAATATTATCTTTCTAAAACTATGATTGTAATATGTTGCCTCTCTAAAATGATGTGATCCAAATGAATGTCATTTGTTTTTTTTTTTCTCTTGAATGTCATTTGTTATCTGGGAAAGATTGTGTAAAAGGATTTCATGTATTGTTTGTTGAAGCATGAACTTATTTTAACATTACTATATCTTCAACAGCACTTGAGATAACTGCCCAAATACACTAACTTAAAATCCGAATTAAAATGTATGTTTGTACATATCCACTACGAATATCTTTTAGCATTTTTTACATAGATTTTTTTAAAATATAAATAGATATATTAATTATTAAAAATTTGAAAATAAAAATAAATATTTTTTTGTTTTAAAAATTCTTTCAAATCTTAAAACAAATATATGAAACAAATAAAATAAAATAACTACAAGTAAATAAAGTAACTAAAACTGATATTTCTTCCCATAGATGCATTTATGATGTCTATATTAATTATTTTGAACCTCCAACACTAAACCATTGGTGGAAAAAAACTACTAGCTCCATCATGATAAAAACTACAGCTCCATTAATAAAGAAGGCTTTTGTTTCCAAATTTATCAGGATTTACAAATAAAATTGATGAAAATGTCAAGAATAAACGCATGACGTTATTACAAATAGAAATGAATCCCTGAATCAACATTCCTACACAGACGACAGAATGTCCCAGATTTCAGATGGGTATCTTACAGTAATAAAGAGTTGTATTTTCTTCTGTTTGCTGCCGTCACATTTTCCGTCACGGGATAGTCCTGAAACCTCCAAAAAGTAATAGAGAAAACTCACCTTCGTGCAGTTCAAGAAACTGGCAATATTCGTTCAGGCTACTTGTTTCTTCCCAGTCCGTGCTACTTGTTTCTTCCCGGAAACAGTATCTAAGTGAAATCACCAAATTCCCAAAGACCATTCAAATTCCACTCTGCCATTAAATTCGGTAAATAAAATCCACACTTCATTACATTAGATTTATCTGCAAGTACCAGTACACGTACAATTGTACACAAAAATGGCCAAGTAAGAACTCATGTGTTATATTGTGCCAAAGATGTTAATGTTTTGAATTTACCGGTAACAGATTATAAAGCTACGGTTGTAGAACGTTAGAATTATTTGTCCTCGCCAAAAATTATCAGTCAAAATGGATGGCAAAAGCTAAGAATGTGGAAACAAACATACTAAACAAAAAAAATTAAAACCATGAGAGGAAGAAATCCTCCACAGTTTACTGAGATGCATGTTGGCTTTAAAGAATATTGTTTATCACTGCAGACAGATGTCTTAGAATAAAATACACAACAATATACAGCTCTGTGAATAAGCTGGATCGACTAAGAGTAAGCTTCTGGTGCCAAAGCCTACATGTACAGACTACCTTCTTCATGTACATTTTATGGCCATATGCTATCAACCACATTCTCGGTATCACTGAGATAATTGAGAGGTGATTCAAAATAGAAACCTATTAATGATCCGTATCCTGCAACATATTAGCACAACTCCAAGGTTTGGACAACTAAACAAGCCTTTTAAGAATTAAAAATACAGAACAGACAATTAAATATTGACCGGAGTCAAAGGAATGCGTGAATCTCGAGAATTTGGGCTTTCTTCATAGGGCTTTGACTCCTTGAGAACCCCGTTCTCGTGATATCCCTCAATATTAACATCATACCCATTGTTATCTCTGAACTCTTGGATAAGAACCTCAAATGCTGGTGCACGAATGTTCTCTATATCATCCCTGCTTGGAATTTCAAAGCTCCCTCTAGTTGGAGTGGTAAAAGTAGGTTGATCCTCCTGAAACATATCTTGCGTGAGACATATACCTTAAAATGAGGGATTAAAAGGTGGGCAAAATCAAGGAGATGAGAAAACAGCCATTATTTACATACCGTATATTCACCACGGAAGCATTGCTCTGCTTTCTTTTCAATTTCTGTGATTCTATTCTGATGTTCGTTTTCAAGCTTTTTGATAGCCTGTGACTGAGCTTCTATAGTAGAATGTATTTGAGATGCCGCACTGTGCTCACGATCCAACAAACCTGACATACATTACATAAAGTCAATCTTTAAATGCAATACCTAAAAACCAATCAAAAGAAACCTTGTGGAAATTTTCAAGAAGGCACTACCATCAACATGACACAGGATTCTCTCATTTATGTTCTGTAAATCTGCTTCAGCTGAGACCTTTGCATGTTCAATTTCAGCAGCATGATTCTCATTTGCTTCCACACCATCTCTGTATGCCAAAACAGACACATTACAAAGTGCTCCAAGATCATTTTACACAGATATACGGTCTGCATCGGAGGTGGAAACTTCTAAGAGAATGAAACAAATAAGTCTTATTTAAGGAGAGATTAAAACCACCTGACTAGTGACTCCATTACTATGGCATGATCTCTGCTAATATCTTGCACAGATTTCTGGGTAGTCTTCCAGTGCTGGGTAGCACAGTCGGTTGTGTTGACACTGAGCAAAAGCCAATGATTTATTTGGTTACACAAATATTTCCAATAACAATAAGTAATCATATTTGTCATTACAATGTTTAAGTAGAACATCTTTTCATACCATTGCTGAAGTAGAACTTCCATTCGGCAATGTTTTGCTGCTGAAAGGGCAGAATTATCATTTGCATCATCTGCGGCCTGTTTAGCAAACGTTTCCCATTTCCTTTTAGTATCAAATGTTGTATTTTGAATACATGCTACACTTAGGTCAAAGGAATCTTTATCCTTTACGGCTGTTTCTTTCATACAGGCGAGCCTGCTTTTTACCTGCAACAAAATGAGAGTTTTTAAAAAAGCTAACAATGTCACAAGTCAGAAAATCTTAAGCTTTTGAATGTGAACTTAAATGATATGTCATCTGAGCTTTCAAAGGAGACCTGAGTTCAAAATCCCAGGGAACATGTTACATGTTAACATTTACAAATCCTGGGTGAATTTTAAGGAAGAGATCCTACAGTTGTCAAATCTAAGCAGAAGAATACTCAACGAGAAATTACTAATTGAAAAAAAACTCTTGCTCATCCGAAAGAGAAAATCAACTGCAACATCCCAGGGCAAAAACCTACCATGTCTACCTTTCGAACCATTGCCTTGGCAACCAAATTAGATATATCGCTTAAAAGTTGTTGTTCCTCTTGCTTTGATTGTTCCTGTTGTGGCATGCAAATCAAATAAGCCAGTTCCTCAACTTCTGAAAAAAAATGAGAACTAGGTTGCAATATAAGGGGCATATCAATGCCTCAAGCCCCTACATGCTTCTGTTAAATCATTCATATTAACTCGTGGAAATACAAGCAAGCAAAAATGCCAGCTAACCTCATAAGCATTTTGAAATTCAGTAATACGCTGTTCCTGAGCTTCATAACTTTGCTCAATGTATTGGTGTAGCTTTGATGCTTCTCCTGACAAGTTCTCGAAGAAACTCATTGTAGCACCTGATATTGACTTAATTAGCTCAATGCTAATGCGTGCTCTCTGCAACCAACAAAAAACTAAAAAATAAGACAGAATATCTAGTTCTTATTCAAGTTACATGACAAGCGAAGTGGCTGATCACTTGTCTTTTGCAACAGTAATGCAACTACCTCGCGTGTTTGCTGGGCAAATGCAGCCATTTCTCCTTGCTGTTCTGAAAGAGTAGTTTGAACATCCCCAAGTATTGAATCTGCTTCTTTCACTGCCACAGCAAACGTCTAATACACAGCTTAAATCAGATCACTATATTTTATCTATCATAATAGAAGAAATGGAAAGAACAGGCAAGGGTTCAACAACAAGAATTTACTTCTTCGAGCAAAGCGACATTCGTAGAAGCTGAAGATTTTATGTCATCCAAGCTAGCATTAGAGCCAGCCTTATGCAATCGAACTATATTTTGCAAACTTTCAAGATGGGAGAAATATGATGCTCTGAGATCTACAACTTTTTGTTTGAATTCCTCTGCGGACTGCAATCGCATGCCAACACACACATAACTTTGATATCATAAGAACAGAACACTCTGTAATAAGGCAAGTAACAGTGTATGCATAATTGGATAATACACTAATACCTTATCTTTGAAGTCCATGCAAGCATGAAATTGTTGCTCTAAAGAATGAAGATGATTGTTTTGTTGTGTCATAGATTCTACAACGGTATTGCATAATTGGCCTAATTGTTCAGCGAGTTCAGTCTGAAAATTGTTGACTAAAGCCCGATTTCCATCACTCACTTTTTCCTTTCTTTCTGCAAGGAAGACACAGGAATTACACATTCATTTAAGGTAGTTTCAGACTTTGAATAGTAATAATGATAAACAAAGACATTCAAGTCAGATATACATAAGATCTGCTACTTTCTACTAGACAGTTATTTTTCCAAGATGTTGCTTTTGAAACTTTCTTATTTCAAGCTTTTATCAACACCTTTACAATCAGAACTGTAACAGTGATATTATTTTTTCATATGTTTATTCTCTTCAATTTAGCTGGTTAATGGTTATAATGGTAGATAGGCTATAGCATATGTAATTAGACCTACACATTTTACCTTAGTATATCCATTACTAAAAAAAGAATCTACTAGTCAAATTTTACTAGAGCAAGATAGAAAATGAATGAAATGAATAACTTGCATAAGGAACTTTATCTAGAGCAACTTCTATTTGAGAAGGTCAATAGGACTTAACATTTTATATTTCTTATACACTAATTTCAGAGCATCACGTTGTAATAAGGAAATAAATCATTTATATTGCTGGCAAGTATCTTCATATAACAAATATGTCATTTCTAATTCCTCCATGAGAGATGGAGACTGCCTTCATATAACGCGGAGAACACACGTCATAGCATAGTCAGCAAATACTTAAAATATAAGGAATTCTCCGCTACAAAAGAACTTTGAACAAGATAGGAATAGAACAGAGAGAAGTCATCTTACGGCAGCAGATATGAGAATCACAATGAAAGGAACAGAGAACATCATCATCACTCCAGCAAAAAATCAACATTAACCAAAATGAAGAGGATCGCAGAGAAAAAACCAGGCATCATCAGAGGTAGAGGATCTATCTCGCAGCTACCAAAATTCAACACTAAGATGGATATGAATATGTGTTCCAGAAACCTTGAGGGAGTCTACTTGTAGATTGGTTACCAAGCGCCCTAAGGAAAAGTAATTCCCCATCCTTTTTTAAGGTTGATGTTTAGGAGAGAAGTAAGAAATTGGGGCTTAAGTATGTTAACTATCAAGCGTATTTGAATTATTCATTTTTTCTTAATTCAATTCGATTCAAACGCATAGTGATGCATGTTAATCATTGGAAATTGGCTTGTGAATGCCAAGAATTTATTATCTGAAAAGCTTGTAAATGCCAAGAATTTAGCACATGAAAGCAACAAATTAAATATATTGATAATTGTAAACTACTTCTGGGTCTACAAATATGACTTTGTGCTCAACCAAAATCATACTGGACGTATGCCAATAACTGTATTGAAAATTTGACTGCATACGTAAAAATGGAGGCAAGAAAAAAAGATACAATCCAAAATTACTACAATTTTTGGGAAGCACGTTGAGAGCAACAAAGGAAGAATGCAATTCATGGAAAAATGAAAGTCATTGACAAACTTGAGATATTGTCTTATTACCAAAAGGTAAGAAGGTCATGGATGTATTTATCAAATGAGGTTCAGATCTAATGAAGATGTTAATAATTTTAGAAAAAGTTCTTGATAATTTTGGATCTGGATAATTCAAAATATTTCAGTAAATTGTGAGGCCTTATTAATGGAATAAAGTACAACATTTTCCAGAGCATACTCGGTCACAATAAAGTACACAAAATTCACAATGCACATACTCGGTCACAATAAAGTACATAAAAGTCACAATGCACATAACTCGGTCACACTAAAGTACACAACATTTTCCTCACATGTAAATTGTCAAAATATTTCAGTAAATTGTGAGGCCTTATTAATGGAATAAAGTACAACATTTTCCAGAGCATACTCAGTCACAATAAAGTACACAAAAGTCACAATGCACATACTCACTCACAATAAAGTACACAAAAGTCACAATGTCACAATGCACATACTCAGTCACAATAAAGTACATAAAAGTCACAATGCACATAACTTGGTCACACTAAAGTACACAACATTTCCCTCTCACATGTAATGAGAGTCTAACTAATTAATATGAAATAAGAAAATGGTTTAAAAAGTGAACATTAAATAGTTTGTGTTTGATTTGTTTGGTAAATGTCATGAGAAATAGAACTTTTCTGTATGTTCAATTTCCCCACTATTTTATTTAGCACTGACATTGGCACTATTTTATTTTCCAGTTTCTAAAAGCATTCTAAACAAAACATAACAAAAAATTAACTTTTCTGTTTTCAAATGAACTAGAGAAGCCTTCTTTTAAGATTAGAGGTGGTTTGGAAATTCTACTCATTGCTCAAACTCGGCTTGACAGTCACAAATGGAAATTTCAAAACTCTAGTTATATTCAAAAGGCCAAATTAAGATTTTATGAATTGATAATTTTACTCTTGATCTTGTCAATCAGTTATAATGAAATTGATCTCATGGAAGCTGACATTTATATTCTCCATGTGTTGCTTGACAAACATATTATAAACCTTGCACTAATGAAAATAAGCATTTGTATACTACCTGCTTAGAGATGCTACACTTGTAGAACAGATCAGTAGAATCAAAAAAAAAAATTTAAAAGATGGAATTTTCAACTTAGAAAGAAAAGAATAGTGAAAGGGAATCACAGACACAAAAAGTCTGTGTCAATGTATGCCCGATGAAAAGGTTGTGTTAACATCTATAAGTCATGTTATAGGACCCCAGCTGTAGGACTCTTGTGATTATTTCACTACATCACCAAGTTGTGCCAACAAGAAAGCAATGAAATCAAAAAGCTTCAAGTGGTATATTCTTAAAGAACTAAAATCAACCTGCTTTTTCCAGAGTCTTAAAGAAAAATGTATTGAGATCTCTGTTTCATCAAGTCCCCTTTAAAGGGAGGAGGAGAAACAAAGAAACAAAATAAAGAGGCGTAGAATTACGCCAAAATCCTATAATTGATATTTGAACTGGAAAATAGCGTGAGAAAGGAAAATTGGTGGACATGGCATGGGAGAATAAGAACAAGGGGCTGAGGGCAAGAATGTATACACACAAAACATAGGCTAAAGTTGAAAACATTACTTATTACCAGATTATGTCTAACGTCGTAAACTGCACCCATGCAATTTCACATCACATGAGAATTCTCTTTAGCTGAATTAAGACAATTTCAAACCTTAACTTTAACACTTAGGTCTGGATAGTGCTTGGACGCATACACGCCATGAATACGTCCACAAGCTACGCTAATGTCCCACAAATATCTGTGACTGAAATTGGTTGTTACATTTTTTTATTTGGTAGTGTAACACCCCGCTGAGCTCACACCAACATCAGGAGGACTGCCAGTCCCTTAAAACTTGCCTTTCTGGCTTCATTTTGCTCTCTCTGGCTCTCTGATCAATCTCTTGCATTTTGAAAGCTCTCTCTAGTTTCTTCTCACATTTTTTTACACTTCCTGAGCATACTAGTCCACCATTATCATGCTTCCTCTGTTCACAGTTCCACCACCTTATGCCATTTTTGTCGAGTGAAGCTATGTCAACTTGGAAACGGTTGCCATTCCTCACTCCACCAAGTCACTTCACTTCTGGATTTTGAAGGAGGATAACTCTCTAGGTTATGTTGCATTTGATCTATCGTCTCTTGTACTAGTATATAGGCTGTCTGTGGAGGTGAAATCACAGAAGCAGGGTTTAGACCAAGGCAAACCTCTAGAGTCTAAACATAGCCATCCCCAACAATTTGTCATTGGTCTCTTATGTGCAGGTTCCAGTAGAGAAGATTGCAGTTCTTGTTAGAGCTTCATTTTGCAGATTTCTGTGATCATTCCTGTGCTTCCTCCTAGTCTTTCTGCTACTTTGAAACTGTTTAGTGTATTTTTGTTCTGTACTTTTATTGCATTTAGCTCCCAGAATGCAATACATTTCACTTGGCATTTTCTGGTACAGATGGTTGATCCATGTTCATACACAACACTTGCGTGCCATGCTGTCATCCTAGACCTGCGTGCATGTCCTAGACAGAGCTCATAGAGCTGTCCAGAAAGGTCTTTGTAGTATGTGTTTTTGGTTTCTATTAACTAAATATTTAATTAATTAGTTTGGTTAGTTAAACACTCAACTCCTTCAACAGTGATCAAACTCAGATGTCACAGTTACCTGAGGGTTTGTTCTGATTGGAGAGTTGGAACTCTAGTGCTCAAGGGGTTTGACTACCCTTCGCAGTGGGTCGTTTTTCACGCTCTGCAATAAGTTCAATATTCACAACTATACATCTAAACTATCAGGGCTGGAACAAGGGACTGAGCAGTAGAAATGCATGCTACAGAACATAAGTTAAGATTGTTACTAGTATTCTGACTTGATTGCATTTTGAACCCTCACAACTAAACTTATAATTTCTGAAAGGTGCTCTCCCTCTTATATTGACAACAATTTGAATTACTGGCATGCAATACTATCAAGTACACATTACAATTTTTATTTGTCTTTCACAAAACTGTTCTAGCAACTATTACTTAAGCACTGAACTGTTACTTTACAGGCTATGAAATTCAGAATCCATTTCCCTATATTGATTTCCAATTCTATAAATTGGCACAATCATTTCCAATTCTATAAATTGGCGCAATCAAAACAAAAATGTCCAGCTAACAATCTATGCATTGCAATGTCATAAAATATTTTGAATCATTGAAAAAGCCTGGGCCATCATACCTATTTTTGCAAATAACCCTGCAATGTCCTTAACAGATCTCTCCAAATCGGAGCGAAGTGTGCAGGCCTGCTCAGTGAGAGTGTTTTCTGCTCACCATACAATATCCCAATTGTAAGTTTCATCTAAGAATATCTTTTAAACTACATCTACTAAATAACACTGCATGCATACAAACCTGCTTTCTTATGGTTGGATATTATGTATTCTCTTTCTTTAATTGCAAATTTCGCCTGTTTGTAATCTTCCTTTAAAGCTGATATTGTTTTCCTGGATTGCTCCAGAATTTTCTGCACAATTTCAGATACAGGTAAAGTTTAACTAACCAATATTGGTTCCTAAAAAATAGCATTATAAATCAATATTTGGTTCACCTGTGTGAATTCAAGCTTGGAGCTCAACTCCGTACAAAGCTGCTGCTTTTTCTCATATCGATCTTGTAAATCTTCAGTTCTCTGTTAATTAAAATCACACAGTGATTTTATTAAACTTCAAAGGTCTTACTGCATTTTGATAAGAAAAATTCAGTGTTTGTAATGGGTCCTTCAGGATATCTACCTTGTTGTTCTCTTCTAGTGTATAATCCAGTTGTTCAATCTTATCAGCCATAGCCTGAATTCAACCTGCTTTAGTATCGTTGATAGTAATGTAGAGCAAAGTGCAGTTACTAAAAGTAAAAACTATAGTACACAAACAAACAGCTCTGAAAATTGTCAAGAGTTTTGCTAAGACTTTAGAACACACAACAAAAAAAATCTACAAGAAAATTGCATATAATTGAAGGGCATTCATGTTTATGAATAAGATGATTCCAGTTCAAAACTTCAATCCAACACATTAATTACTCCCTCGTCCTTGGAATTACTATTTTCAATTTACAAAGGAAATGAATGCAAAGTACATATGCCTGGCACGGTATTAAATAAAATTCTAAATAATCATTTTAAAACTAGCAAGAAAGAATAGTCCTTGAACAAACTCAATTATCAGATGCAGCTCCCTGTCATATGACAGTGGGATAATTACATATTCGGTGTACCAGTAAATTTCCTGGTTTCAGCAGTAGAAGTGACTTGTTTTGATTTCAGAAAGAAAGAATTAAATACAAATTAGCTGAACCATGACGTGATTAACAAAAGGATATATCATTTGCATACCTTTCTCTCAGCCTCTTCTTGGTAGTACCGCTCTTTTGGAATATAAACTCCACATTTCTCACGAGCAGCATAAACCTCTTTTTTTCAGAATTTAGTCACATCAAAAAAAGCATACTAACCAGTTAATTAATTTACAAGCCAATGGCATGCACGTCACATAAATAATTCTATCATATTGTATAAATATTAGTGTCAATATAACTTCATCAATCATTTCAAAATCAACAATTGTAATCTCTCCTCAGATCTTCAAACATACCAGTTTTAAGTCGCTCTATCTCACAGTACAGATCCTTGATAAGAGTAGATTTCATCATCTTTTGGTTCACCTGCAGAAGAAAAAGAAAACAGGTAAATAAAATTTAAATATATTATGTAAACCAATAACAATACCTTGTCAGGTAACTAAATATAAAATTGATTGATATACTATCAACTGTGTACATTGCAAAATATATTATACCCAGAAAATGAGACATTGTTAATTCCCTCTGAAAAGCACCGGATCCTGATTCCGGTGCGATCCGGATCCGGATCCCTCTCGGATTCCTCTTGGATCCCGGCAGGATTCCGGACGTTTGGGCATGGAAAAGGGGCCCACTTTGACTTTTTTTTATATTTATTTTTAAATTAAGAGGTAACTGGTTCACATGACATGGCAAGTGCCACAACTGTTGCTTCAAATGAATTTGAAGAGGAACCAAACGTTCATCTTGATTCCGATGAAGATGATGAAGAAGAACATGGAATTAGATATTATCATATTAAGTTTATTGTTTTAATTTTTAAATATGAAACATTGAAATATGGCTTGTGATTTAAATTTTCAGCATGTAATGACATTTTGAGACTTTTGCAAAGTATGAATATGATATAATCATACATTGATAATAATGGATTTATCATTTTATGAGAATCAGGCTTCTAACTTCTTATTATTATCATTATATGTTTGAACTTTGAAGTTTTGAACTAATGATGAATGAGCATTGACATGTTACATGTATGGAATCTATGAATATACATACATACATATATGTATATCGAAAATGTCATATATCGTGATCTGGCCCAAAAAAAATTTATCGAATCCCTGAATCCGAATCCGAACCAGAATCAGGATCGGCTACTTAGATGTATATATAAAAAAAGTCCCATGCAATCCCAATTACCTTCAGCCCTACAATGATCTCCATGCAAAGAACAGAAAATTTATTCCATAATTTACAAATGTAGCACTTATAATTAAAAAACTTCAACCTTACACCTAATGGAACTACAGTTTAAACTATAAGGTAGTCTTTAGTCTCAGAATGGAAAATATTAAACAAGTTAATCATCAAAAACATGTTGGTCACTTCGCCAAAGAGAAAACAGTAACATCGCATTAGCTATTATACAAACATTTTACACTTCATTTGACACCTCTCAAGTTTACTAAATTGACGAACTGATCCGACAACATGAGCTCTCTTGTGATCCATAAAATTGATATTGCATCACAATTATCAAATTTACTCTTCATTTGATCTCTCAATTTACCAAATTGACGAATTGATCCAACAGCTTGAGCTCTCTTGCAGTCCATAAAATTGATAATTGATACTACATCATCAAAAGATGCATTCTGTGCCCCCATCAGCACTACTAATATCACTAGTAGAGAGAATATGGGAACACTCAAGAGATGAAGTAACTAGAGGAATAAGATCCTCATATTTACTCCATACAAACAGATAATATCAAACATTGGTGTCTTCATTAATGGATATCAACCAAATAAGTTTTTACTATGTAGTGTAAAGGTTACACGGTTACAACTCTATCCGTAATACAGCAATAAATCACTGCTTGAATTGTATTCATTTAAAGGTAAATTGTTGCCTGAGGATCAAAAAATAAAGCTGTTTAGGGTATCCACTATTCTCTTTGATTCAGGTGTTGTTGATTGTTATTGTCATGAGCTAAGTTGTCGGTTCGGATGCGGGTTCGAGATTCGGGTGCGAAATTCGTCCAAAAAAAATGCCTCTTTTGATTCGTTTTGGATTCGTCCGTACAAGAATTTTAATATATATATGTGTGTGTGTGTGTGTGTGTAAACATATGCAGCAGCAAAGAAGTTCATACATTACTATGCTAATAATAAAGCAACATAGCAAAATACACCACCACATATATTGTTGTTTTAGTAAACTACGAATAACAAAATCATAAATTTGCCATCCAAAAATTTCATAAACTAAGAATAACAAAATTATAAATTTAGTAAGAATCCCTCTAGATTATGCTGTCCACGTTCCTGCTGATAAATCCCTCAATACACACTCACCAAGAATGGAATATATAGTGAAGTATTTCGCTAGCTTATCTCACAAATGTGGAATGAAAATATTAATTATCTGCCTAGTTCTATGTTCTACATACAAACAATAGTTTGAGTAAATACTCTTCTGGTAACATATATGTTTAGCATCTCCAACCTTGATGCCAAGCATCATACCATTTGTACAATATCTGATATAATAGACATCTATACATTATGGAGCATTTGTATAACTGGAAATGGTTGCCAATGACTATCACATCAGCAAATTAGTTCTCATCATTTAAAAAAATTGTCGTGTTTTTAGGGTTACTTTGGAAAAAACAATTTAAAAAAAAAAAAAAAAACTGCCATTGAAAGTCAATAAAAGCCAAATTCAAACAAATTTGTTCGAAATTCACTCAAACAAACACAAATTCGCCCCGGGCTCGCATGTTTTTTCTGAAATTCGCTCCAAATGAAATGAAATTCGACCAGGGTCTGTTTTAGCGAATTCGCAGCGAATTACTCAGGGAAATGACGAATTTGAATCGAATTCGAATTTACAGCGAATCGAATGTCGAATTTGCATGTGCCTTGGCAAATATGGTAACTTAGGTCATGAGCATGTATAAAGAACTCAATATTTAAACAGGTTATTTCTTATCCTGTCACAACATTTACAGAACCGTGCTTTTAAGATTAAGATTGCATAGAAAGCTCACCCTGATCAGGAGAAATATTTTTTAGCATAACATGATCACCGAACAAGTCTTACACAAATTGCTTCTCAAACATATTTAATATCCAATCTGCTTGACACTTTAAAGTCATAATCAGCTTACAAATGTTTCAAACTAGTTGGTATTAGCATAACCAAAAAAATTAAGCTAATGTGTGCATAGCTCTCCAGGGAAAATTGGATCATTACTTCCATTAGGAACAATCCTGCAATAACAGTCGAACAACAGGCATTCGTCCAAAAGACTGAAGGTTATTGACAACTGTTTTGGTTTGTGCCAATAACAGGGCTGTAGGATATCTAACTGATGCATTCCTAATTTTTCTTTCTAATTACAAACGAACATTAAGAAGAATTACAAGGCATATTTAACCAGTTCAGTTACTTGACATTTCCGATGGTCAAGCTATTACAATTTTACCGCTGAAGATTACGCAGACCCTTTGATAGTGAGTTATATGATATATCAGTATAAACATGGATATATATCTATTCATTGAGGTTTCCATGCTACAAAGGTCAAGAAAATGCAGTGTAATTATACTACACTGAAAGCACTTGTCTTCTAGATAAGAAACAAGGGCATTGAACTGATAAACCAGCCAATCTGCACAAAACTTTCACAAAATCTTTCAGATGCAACAGCAGATTGTACTTCAAATATTGACTTTACATTTTGAATTTTCACAAGCTATAAAGGATAGACGCTAGACAAGAGAGATATATATCTCCCAACAATCATGATAGAGGTAAATAAATACAAAGAAAAAGGAGAATTTAGAGATAAACATTGAGATCAGACATTTTCCCTGCGTTTTAGTACCAGTGTTCCACGGAACTTTGGGACAGGGGGACAAGGGGATAGGTTTCAACGATGGTTTGGGGACGGCTGCGGGTGGGCCACACTCACTTGAAAAATTAGTTATAAATATAAGTATAAGAATTACATTTCCAATGAAACTTTGGCAAATTAGTAAAATAGCAAAATTGCAAATACTAAATACTAAAATTTTAAATACTTGAATACTAACTAAAAAAATTTGATGAATAGTCCTGTTGCAACTCATCTACCAGTGCATATCAGTCTTGTTCCAGTGTTCTACTCCATCCTCGCAAGACCTGTATTTGCTGATCACAATTTCCAGTTTGATGTTATTCCTTTCTACAGTTATTCGATGAAGTTCTGAGCATATTTGATGAGATAGTAATGCCTATAGTCATGTTGGGTAAGCTGGGCATAGTTTAATGCCTAATGTGTTGGTGATCATTCCGGGTTGTTTCTCTCGCTTTTCAGAGAGTAACAGCTTCCTTTGGACCATTGCTGGACCTGCAATCAGCTTTCCAGTCATCCATTTAAAGTATTTCAATGTTATTTCCAATTGGGTGTTGGGTCTTTGCATTCTATACAACTTTGGGAATTGATTTCATTAATGCCACTTTGTATCAGCACTTGTATCGATCTTGTAATGAGTAATCTTATCAACACTTTATGACAGTGAAATATTATTGATTATATGCTTATGGCCTACACATATTGTCAAAAAACATTGGTTGATGACTAGTATTTTGTAAAGGAAAGAGAACAAAGATAGTGCCACAGGCCTTTAGGGTTCAGCCCTAGGCACTAAAACCAAGCAAAATAAAAAAATAAAAAATGCACTATTTTATGTCCCCAAGAGAGGAGAATCCTTGGCATCCCCTGGACACTTGAGGGACTGCTGAGCATCCCCAGAGACGTTTGCTGCATCCAAGTGGAGGGACATCCCAGGGACGCATCCCCGGCCTTAAAACCCCCCATCCCCATACCAGAAGTGGTCTGGGGACATCCCCTCCATGTACCCGAAATTTCAAAATCCGGCGGAAACATCTCCGAAATGCAGGGACATTCGTATGTACCATAAATACCTTAGCCATCCCAGGACGGACAGTCATCCCCAATGGAAATGAGCAGCGGCAGCATTAAAAAACGTATTTTTCTTTTAAAATGCTTCTTGTGTTTTAATTGTAAAGTGGACCCCTCCTCCCAAGTTTGCCCTAACATGTATATTGGTTTTTTTTGCCTCATTTCTAGTATTTCTCTCATAAAAAAGAGCAGCAGCAAGAGAGTTTGAAGAAGCCATTGAAAGAAGACGAGCAGCAGCAAGTGCAAGAGATGGAAGGAAGAGAGGGCAAATCTCTTGCTTGAAGTTTGGAAGAGGTAAGTCACATCCTTCCATTCTTCTGTTTTTCAATTTTTCTCAAAGCTTGAAGCTTGAAATGTCTGATTTTATTTTTGGCATTTTTTCAGTATTCATTGTTCAATCTCAAAGAAAATTAAAATGAGCGACAGTGAGGGTGATAGTAGTGAGAATGAATTGGAAGTTAGTGGTGAAAATAGAGTTGAAAGTGTTAAGACTAGTAGTGGGCAGCAACCTGACCTGTTTAAATGCCCTTAAACAATCATAAGAAAACATGCAAAAGGCCCTTTCAACAAGAAAAAAACTCTTCAATATGTTACACCTAAAAAACAAAAGAAAAAAAAAATGAAGGGGGTTTAAGGTGTGGGAATGTCAAGTTTGTTTGGATGACTTTAGGGGCATTGCATGCCATGGGGTTAAAGCTTTTCCAGATTTAACTGAAAAGGAGAGGATAGAGTGTCATAGATTGTGCATGGAGGCTGAAATGAGGAAACAAGGATTTGCAATCCTGGCACCTTCTTTTGTAAGAGCATAATCATCTAGGCCTATGCCATCCACTAATGGTAGTAATCTTGTTAACGCAAGAGGAAAGAGGAAGATGAGTGGTGGTGAGAAAAGAGCATCAGTTGAAAGTATGTTTAACAAGCAAGCATGAGAAGCTATAGAGTCTTCCATTGCCAAATTCTTATTTGCTCATGCCATCCCATTTCATGTGGCCCATTCCTCTTATTTCAAACAAATGGTGAAAGATATAGCCACTATGGGTCCCTCATTCATACCCCCTAGAGATCTTATGCTACAAACTACCCTCCTAAACAAAGTATTCTAAGGTTAATGTGTTGTTGGAGGATATGAGACAGACTTGGGTAAGGACACGTTGTTCTATTGTGATGGATGGGTGGACTGATGTTAGACATCGGCTACTCATCAAATATCATTGTCACATCCTTGCTAGTTCTTATTTCCTAAAAGTTGTGGATTGTTCAGGGAAGTGTAAGGATGCAAACTTCCAATTTACCATTTTGAGAGATGCCATAGAGGAGGTTGGGTCTACTAATGTTGTACAGGTGATCATCTACTAATGTTGTACAGGTGATCACAGATTCAACACGTGTGTGCAAATCAGTTGGTTTGATGTTGGAGGGTGCTTATAGGCACATATTTTGGACCCCTTGTTGTGTTCATGCATTAAACAATGCATTGAAAGACATAGGGAAGATAGAATGGGTGAAGCAAGTGGTAGCAAAAGCTAGAGAGGTTCAAATATTCATTTGCAACCACCACACATCACTTGCTCTTTTTAGGTCCTTTAAAAAGTTCCTCAAACCAGTTGAGACAAGCTATGTCACTTCATTTTATTAAATTATTTGAATTTCAATTTATGGAAACATTAGGAAACTAAAATTTTGAAACTTCAAACATTGTTACGTGTATTCACTCAATGGTCAGTGATTAATGATTTTTATATTAAAGTTATGACTATAATTTTTTTGAACTTTTTGTTTGCATTTTGCAAATATCTTTGCTTTGTCATCTCACCCATTGTAGACGTCATTAGATATGTCGATAGACTCTCCTAGTCTTGGAGTGATATATGAGACATTTGACAATATGCTTGGGAAGATAAAGAAAACAATTTTGGTTAGGGGTCCTACTTTGGGCTTATATGAGGAGCATATTAGGCTCATTGTGACGCAAAGCCTATAGGTGGAACATAATGAATACCCTACTTCATATGGTAGCCTACACTCTAAATCCCAAATGGTATGCAAAAATGGATGGAAGGGTGCTTCCATGTGATGATTCAGAGGTATTAGATGGGTTCACACAAGTCATTGATAAGATGTTTCCAAAAGAGCAGGCTTCCATACTTTGCACACAATTCTTTGACTTTACAAAACTGTGGCCCAACATTGAGTAAACCATAGGCAAGGTTGAATGTCATATTGGCTTAGAGAGATCCTATTGGATGGTGGACATGGCATGGGAGGGATACACCACAATTGAAGGTGCTTGCCTCTCACCTCCTTGCACAGGTTGTCAGTTCCTCTACTGCAAAGAGGAATTGATCTACATATGGTTTTATCCACTCCATCAAGAGAAATAGACTTACCTCTAGACAAGCGGAGAAGCTAGTGGTTGTGCATAGTGCTCTTCGACTTCAGAATTGCCAGACTCCAAAGTATCGACAAATTCAACTTTAGGGTGGGATGTTGATCCTAAAAATGTGGCTTGGGTTGATGAGGAGGAGATACCACCGATATTGGATGCGGTGGAGCATGACAATGGCACTGACTCAGAGGACTTTGATTTTGATGCAATGTTGGCAGATGCAAAATAGGAGCAGCAGTGTATTTTGTTTTTCTGTATTTTGGTTTTTATATTGAACATGAAACTATATGGCAGCAGTTTAGCCTTTGGGAATTTTGTATGTTATTTTTTTAGTATCACACACATATTGACAATGAATTACGAATTATGAATGCATATTGACTATTGACTATTGAAATGTTGTATGTTAAGATTCTCTAATGTTTAAATGGCATGCTTTATCCATGTTTTCATATGAATGTAATGTATATATGCAAATTTCCCTATATTTTATATAGACATCCCCTTGCCGTCCCTAAGCTTGGCAAAAAAAATTGCAATCCCGGAAACTCGTCCCCTATCCCCTGCCATCCCCATCCCAAAAACTTGGGGTAACCTTGATTAAAAATAGAAATGAAGCATAAAAATTTAATGGTCCAAAACTGAAAAAGACAAGACCAATCAGTGTCCAACTAATATTTGATGCTAAAGCAGATGTTGAGCTTAATAGCCAAAACAGCAACTAGCAACTAACCAGATATTCTATTTAGATCTATTGTAAGTGATTAAATTGTGGTACCAAGCAGATAATCGTCTAACTTTTAATGAAGCAAATTAATTTTATACTAAATAAAAGCTTTGTTCTTAAACATACAAAGATTAAAATATTGAAGTGCCAGCTAAATTTTTCTGAATATCATCCCGAATCACCAAATAAACAGTGGAAACCATACACTCAAAATACTAAATATAAATAGTGTTTAAAATTCAATAGAACGTATAACATTAATGGTACAGCACAAGCTGAGAACAGTTGCACCACAAGAAAGATAAGTGATATATATCCATCTTAGTTTATAATAGTTGCAAGACTCGCCGAGTGGCAAGTACTCGCCGAGTTTTTAGGCTCTGCAAGTTTTTCAGAGTAAAACTCGTCGAGTTTTTAGTAAAAACTCGGCGAGTTTTAAAGAAAAACTCAGCCTTGGTTTTATTCTTGCATTAAACAGCCAAAAAACATATTTTTCATTCTTATTTTCACATTTGCAGCAGTTGGGTTTGAGTTTCCAGTTTTGCAGTTCCGGGACGAGAGGATTTATACAAATATAACATTTAAGTATAAGTCTGATTTATTTAATTTCTTATACTTCAAGTTATATTTGTATAAATACTTTCCAGGATGTTTGAGATAGGTTCCAGCTTCATAGGAGTTAAGATGCAAATTCTAGATTTTGGGGGTTTTCGAAGAATTCCAGACTTAGCCAAATTTCAGGATTCAACACGCTTCAGTAGGGTTACCTCCCACAATCCATCATGGCTTTCTAAGGTCAAATGAAGCTGGCAAAAGAATTCTCAAAGGGTTTTAACTCGTTTTATCACAAATCACTTGGTTTCGACCCCATCTCTATGACAAACTTAGCTTAGCTCAAGCCCAAATCCTAGACAGACATGACTTACCAACAGGCCAAAATCACTCAAACCTCATTTGCCGGACCTAGGGACTTGAAAACAGCCACCAACAAAGACTACCTAAGAGCTAGTTATGAAGACTGACATTTGGCATTGATCAACGATCAAGCATCATAGATTCATACTATGAAATACCAGGATGGAGAGCAAATCACACACATCATCAGAGATACCAAGTGAGGAGGCACAGTCACGCCCAGTGCAAGGTTCTACTACTAGGTCTAGACCCTCTAGTTCCTCTCTCGTATTTGTTAGTAGAGCTAGGAAGAGGAAGATGTAATTGTGATGATGTATTTACTTCTAGTTTTGTAGAAACTATTTAGTACTATTTTGCTTCTAGCCATCAACATCCCGCATGAGAATGCGATTTTGTACCCACTTTGCATTTAT
>MU226747.1:1461316-1503832 GCA_018584345.1 Thuja plicata | reverse complement strand
TGAAAATCCTCTAACAAGGTCTCACTTAACAGTGTGTTTGTAACCTTTAACAGGGTTGGCTCCTAATAGGGCTCACTTCAGAAGAGTGAAAATTTGGGGTACCGGTCCTAGTGGTTTTTTCCCTTAATAGGGTTTCCACGTTAAAATCCTTGTGTTATGTGTGTATGGTTTATTACTTCAGTGTTTTACATTCTGCATATGCATTTATGGATTGACTGATATACTCTGCATATTTACTAAGCATCGGTAAATACAGTTTACTGCTTATCGATTATCAAGGAGAAACAGGACAGACAAGGTAAACTGACAGACAGTTATTTGTTTCAAATATTTCAAAGGCATGCATCTTGTTGGGACTTAATAATTTGAGAAGTATTGATTAGTGGATTAAATTGGATAAATTTTTGAGGCCACTGATTCACCCCCCCTCTCAGTTATTACTAACAGTTTTATCATTGATGTCAAATAGCAAAGTAATTACAATTGGTCAGAAGGAAGAGTTATCAGAATAAGGAGGTCAACTATCAGAAGTCAACCACTATCGGTTGTAAGGAAAATCACGCAGTAGCCGACAAGAAGAGAGAATAGGGAAATAGTTTATGGAAAGATCAAGATTAAGTTTTTGACTAACCCTAAGATCAAAGGCCAAGAATGAAGGACAAGTGAAGGAGATTCAAAGATAAAAAGCTTAAGGAACATATTGTGAAGAGTAGTTGTTGAGAAGAAGTTATGAGGATGAATTGAGCATAGAAGCGAATCGAAAGCAGAGAAGAATTGAGAATAGAGTTTTAGAGCATAAGGGGTCTGACAAGCTTTGGAAGGAAGAGTATACTACTTAATTACTATCTCGTGGAGAATCTTAACAGTTTCAACAGGGTACTGTAAATCCCTTAATCGGGTAGTCTCTAACAGGATTGATAAGTTCATTTTTGTGTGAGCTTTTTGTAAATCCTTTAATAGGGTAAACGACGTACAAGCGGGATTAAATCTCTTTGCAGAGTATTCTTAATAGGACTATAGATACACTTAATGATGTATCAGTCACTCCTAACCGGGTGAGTCACTCAGAAGGTGACATATTGTAAGCCCTAACAGGCAAAACTTTTTTCTGCAGTGAAGAGTTGTGGGTGCCATCGCCGTCTCAATTTTTCCCTCTAGCCAAGGGTTTCTGCGTGACCAAAAATTTGTGTGTTATGGGTGTTTGAATCTAATTACGTGTTATTGTTATTTACTTTATGTTTTTAAGTTATAGCATATTGGTAATACTGTGAACACTATCAGTTAATGTGGTTGTCTGTTGATGTTTATTGGATTAAAGTTCAATCAAGTGCAAAAGAGGTAGAAGTTTGTTAGTATTGATTCCCCCCCCTCCCCCCCCCCCTCAGTACCTAATCTTTCCAATTAACAATTGGTGTCGAAGATAAGTCTCTAGATGGAAGTTTAATAGCTTGAGAGAGAGAGACCTTGGTCAAAGCCTTGGCACAAGTTGAAGATCTAAAGAAGAAGTTGAAACACTCATTTGCCAAAAGGAAGGAATTGTCGAAGAAATTGCAGATAACATTGAATAATATTGAAGAGCTATCAAAAAATAGTATAAACATGGAAGAAGTCGATGCAACAGTTGAGGAATTGATGGAAAGGAACACTTCCCCGGAGGAAGATCTAACTAAATCCCAAAAGGAACTTGAAAGTCAAGCCCTAAGGATGATTGAAGTATTGGAAAAGATGACAATAGCAGAAGATGCCCAAAAAGACCTTGAAACTAAAAAAAGGAAATCTTGAGAAAACTATCAAAGACAAAGATGCTAGATTATTCAGAGGTTACAATAGGAGAACAACACATTGAATGAATTTCTAAGTGGTACAAATGACAAAAATAGGTTGATACTTGCCGAGAATGAAAATCTGAGAAAGGAAGTTGAAACTTTGAAGAACAATCTTAAAGTCGAGAAAGAGGTTAATGAAAGACTCGCTAGGTTTGAGCTAAGCATGCAGAAGGTGGATGAACAATTGAAAAATCCGAGAAGAATGAGAGATAAAACCAGATTAGGATATATCAGTTATAGAAAATTTGAAATCGATGAATCATCAAAATTGATAATAGATAATCTATCACAAGAACCAAAGGATCCTATCAGTACACACGTTAAGAAACCTACTAAACCTACATGCTAAAATTGTGGAAAGCTTGGTCATACATAAAATGTTTGTAGAAGCATATCGGTCAACATTGCAAGAGGTACACCCTTTCATAGACATTGCTACAATTGTAATAAGTTTGGACATCAGGCAAAAGACTGCAAATTAAGAACTAATAACACATCATCATAAGGAAGCTTTGTAGGTTACTGTTACACATGCAGTCAATATGGACATAAAGCTTAACACTATAGAATGAGAACTCCAAGAAGAAATTCAGGACCATGGAGATCAACAGGAATGGTATGTTTCATTTGTCATAAGTACGGACATATAGCAAAAAATTGTTGGTAGCGAAAAGCCAAAAATGAAAACATCAAAGGAAAAACAACAACAAATCAAGAACGGGTGAAGAATGACACGAAGAAGATTTGGTTCAAGAAGGAAGAAATCAATGAGCAAAAAGGTAACCCTCCAACCTCAAGTCTGGAGGATTCATCATCAAACTAAGCAAGTAAGTTTTGCTTAGGGACCTAAAAGAAAATGTTAAATCTATTTGTCTCGTTAAAAAAAGGTTATGATTGAATCTTATATCAGCATGTAAAGATGTAGTAGAACCCGTACTAAAATTAGTTAGTAGTAGATATTATTGTTTATCATTTTCAAGATATTCAGTTATCAGTGAAAAAGTCTAGTCAGCAGATGGAAGGAATTATTATCAGTAGAAAATTTATTGTTGAAAGCATTTATTGTCATAATAGTCGTTCGAGCACTTTTCAGTTATTAAACACATGTCGACGCTATTCATTTGCTACCCTACTTTTCTAAAGCAATCATTTGAGCAGTATCTAAGATCCTAGAGCAATCTATCACAAAGTTTTATCAGTAAGAAAGTATTGCATAAGTGATCAAGAGTACTTTTGTGCCCTAGCTAGCAGAGTTGCAGAGAAGCCCTAATGGGTGTTTCAAGTTTTCAAGTGTGGTTTGTAGAACAAGATGGCAACAACAATTAAAAATCAAGTAGTCATTAGTATCAATGATGATCCAACACTTGATTTTAAGTTGTGCCCCCTAAAGGCAGCAGAAAAGTAGAGCATTGGAGCCCTATCATCGTTACCACAGAGGGTGATGTTGATTGGAGATATCAAAACATTTATTCATAGCAAAATTGTTGAATTGAGTGATGTAGAGAATAAGAAGATATACTACGATGAACTATGTGAAAATAAAATATTGAAGGAAGAGCATAAGCATTTGGAATTGAAATTTTTAACACACATGGTATTGATGCCCAAAGTTTTTAATGAAGATTGGATTAGATATGTTTTGATCCACGTACATGATGAATTTTTATGGTTAGATGGAGACAAGCCAGTCATAATAATGAAGGACCTAATTCACATGGTCATTGGCTTACTGACTGAAGGAAAAGAATGTACCCTACGAGTAAGTAACATGGACAAGCTGAGGAAAATAATAGAAACATATAAGGATGGAAGAGAAATGGGAGTAGAGAAGGTCAATGACTTAGAAACACGCTTTGCAACAATGATCATTGGATATAAAGTCTACTAGTCTAGTTGACCGAACAACATACTAGATAGTGTTGTGTATGTATCCTACGAGATAGCCAAATTAGGCAATAATTGTGATTTGTTGGATATGGTGAGAAACCATCTATTTTCCAACATGAAAAGATTGAAGAAGGATAAAAAACAAGAGGTTAAGTTCGGATAACTACTTGTTTTTTTTATATTTTTATGCTAAGAATTTATTTCTTCGAATAGGTGAAGTCAATTAGAGCACATATATACCAGTAACTTGTCAAATCAATGATTATATTGAGAAATTAGGAGATGAGTTTAATAATATTATGTGGGGATATTTCAAAGAATTTCAAATTAAAATGCAAGAACTCTATCGGATACCCCCGTTGGTAGTAGAGGAGTATAGAGATTCTATTTTATTTCTTGTAGACACTAACACATGCAGAATCTAACCAGTTGAACCAAGGACATCTTGGGTTCTAGCATTCAGTTATGAAGTTACAGAAAAAGATATAATTGGATGTGATGAATACATTTTGAAGCAACCAAAGGATACATTGGTCAAAATATTTGGTGCATATGAGGAAGCTTATAAAAGGATCACATTAGATATTAACAAGCCTAAGATTTTGAAGAACAAAGAACAAATGTTAAATAATTTGACAACCAAGTATGGAAGCAGTGAAGGTGAAAGTAGTACACAACTAGAGGAGATAGAAGAGAAACCACAAATGAAGCCCCTACTAGCTATTCAAGAGATTGAGGACAGTGAATTTCAAGAAGTGGAAGCAGAAATGACTACATCTACAACTAGCAGTAAAGGAGAAAAAGAGATCGAGGATACAGTGAAAAGAAAAATGCCTAAAAAGAGGTAATCATAACCTCAAGTATCTAAGAGAAGAACCACTAGGAGTCAGAGAAAGACTCCCCCTACCACATTGAAGCACAGTGATACAAATGAAGAGGATGTTGAATCGAAGAAAGAAATCATGACATGGGGAAATCGATCAGGCATAAAACAGTTCAAGGTTCCTGCGAACCCTATTGAAATGGCAGAGTACATAATTGAGATGGGATTAGTTGGGAGAATCAATCTCATTGCCTTTGCAACATTGTTAGAGGAAGATAAGAAATTGATAGAAGACACTATTGTTAAACATTTTTTTAGGTACAATAAATATCACGAAGATGTGAAGGATAATATTCCAAGAGAATTGTATGAAAACTTATTTATAAGATGAGATTCATCCTATCATAGAGTTGAGGAATTGAGAAATAAATATTGAAGAATATATTACCAAAGTTATTAGAGAATAATGTAGAAGTATACATGGATAAGTACAAGACAAAGTTTAGAACAAAGACATTAACAGTTGTAGTTTTAGCAAACGAGGAATCTGTATTAGAACAAGATTATACTGAATTATGGAAGAAAGTATTGAATGAAGAGAAAAATCAAGCCTATTCAGAGGCAGGTCCCTCAAATATTGACGATACATTTACTATAAATGAGCTAATCGACAATGCACCTAATGCAACCGATATGTCAACAAACACAGATGTAGTTATTATTGAGGACATTACCTGAAGAACTTGAGAAGTCAACTGAGCAACAAGAAGCTTTAGCACATGTTTCTATTGGACAAGAAGATGATAACGTTACTACAGAGGTTCAACAAAGTTATGAATAGGTCACTGTACAGATAACGCAACAAGCAATTCTACCAAACCCACTACTACAAAGTACATAAGAAATATTACAAGAAATGAAGAAGGATGAAGTTTTACATGAACAAAACCCCATATCAGTTGACCATTAGCATTCGCCTACCAACATGAAACAGAAAGATGTCGAGAAGGAAACCAGCGCCGAGAAGCAACATGATGCAAAATATATCAGAGATTAGCAAAAGGACACCATTGAAAACATCCGGATGAAGAAAAGAAAGATGATGCAAAACAAAAGGATGATGAGAAGAAAGGAGTAGAAAGACACAAAAGCTAAACGGAAAAGAGAATTAGAAGAAGAAGAAGAAGATGATGATGATGATGATGATGATGATGATGACGACGACGATGATGATGATGATGATGATGATGATGATGATGATGATGATGATGATGATGATGATGATGATGATGATGATGATGATGATGATGATGATGATGATGATGATGATGATGATGATGATGATGATGATGATGATGATGATGATGGTGATGATGATGATGATGACGACGACGATGAAGATGATGACGATGACAATGACGACGACGACGACGACGACGACGATGATGATGATGATGATGACGACGACGACCTTGAGTTTGAGATACTCAAATAGGATTTGAGAAAACTGAAGAAGAACAAGGATAAAGAAGAATATGCAAGAGTTTTGGACAAAAAGGCCAAATTGGACAAGGAAAAAGTCAAGAAACAAAAGAAGAAAATTTTGATTAAAAGACCAGATGTATTTGAAGATCTTATGCCAAACATTATTGTAGATGAAGAAGAACCATTAGTTCACCAATTGAAATTTTACATTGATGAAATAAGTCAGTCAGGACATGATCTGGAGGAAAGACTAACCAATAATGCAAAGAAGAAATTGGAAGACAACATTGTACAACAACTGTTAACGCAATTTTGAAAGTGGAACTATCAAAATTTATTGAGACTTTGAAGTAAATTTTGAAGAAAGCTACAATAATGTACACTAGATTGTGTAATTTTGCAGAATTTACAGAAGATATTAACAATAGGATTAATGGAAATCATAATGAGCTAGTAAAACATATTGGGAATGTCCAGTTTACAACAAATTTCATGGACCATTCAGCTACAATGCGAGAGATTATTTCAAAGGAACAAGAGCTAACAACAGAGAAAGCAAGCATGCATATGCAGATACTAGAATTACAAGGTATTATAATTCCACATATAGATGTCATAAAGGCTAATGTTACAACAATGGAGCAAATTGTGCAAACACCATAGTTAAGTGTCATGGACGGTCTTGAAGTACACACTTCAGATTTAAATGGACATATGATCAAATTGAAAGCACTACAAGAAGCATGGGAAACAATTTTGAAGAACATAGGAGACAGGTATAAGTTTATCATGGCCAAACTTTAAGCAACCTGAATCATTATATGCCAATTTTGAATATCCTTTGGCATTGAGTGCCAAAAAATGGGAAGTATAGTAAAAAAAGGGAAGTATAATAATAAATCTAAGGGGAAGTAGAAGAAACTAAAAGAGTTTTGTAAAAATATGACAGACTATGAACATAGGGGAAGTATGCATATACAGGACATATAACATATGTCAAAGTTTTTGTCATCAATGCCAAAGGGGAAGATTGTTGGAAATTATAGGCATTATGATAAATTTTTTCATTGATGTCAAATAGAAAAGTAATTACTATTGGAATTACTATCACTCAGAAAGAAGAGTTATCATAATAAGGAGGTCAACTATCGAAAGCCGACCACTATGGGTCGTAAGGAAAATCATGCAGCAGTCGACAAGAAGAGAGAACAGGAAAACGGTTTATGGAAAGATCGAGATTAAGTTTTTTATTAACCCTAACATCAAAGGTCAGGAATGAAGGACAAGTGAAGGAGATTCAAAGATAAAAATATTAAGGAACAAATTATGAAGAGTAGTTGTTGAGAAGAAGTTACGAGGATGAATGGAGCAGAGAAGCAAATCGAAAGTAGAGAAGAATTGAGAACAGAGATTTAGAGAATAAGGGATCTAACAAGCTTTGGAATGAAGCGTATACATGTCAATTACTATATTGTGCAGAATCCTAATAGTTTCTACAAGGTACTATAAATCCCTTTACTGGGTAGTCTCTAACAAAACTGATAAGTTCATTTTTGTGTGAGCTTTTTGTAAATCCTTTAACAGGGTGAACGTCGTACATGCGAGATTAAATATCTTTGCAGAGTAGTCTTAATAGGACTGTCGATACACTTAATAATGTATTAGTCACTCCTAACTAGGTGAGCCACTCAGAAGGTGACATATTGTAAGCCCTAACAGACAAAACTTTTTTTTTGCAGCGAAGAGTTGTGGGTGCCATCCCCATCGCAGTTTTTCCCTCTAACCAAAGGTTTCTACGTGACCAAAAATCTGTGCATTATGGGTGTGCGAATCAGATTATGTGTTACTATTATTTACTTTATGTTTTTAAGTTACAACATATCGGTAATACTGTGAACACTATCAGTTAATGTGGTTATCAGTTGATGTTTAACGGATTAAAGTTCAATTAAGTGCAAAAGAGGTAGAAGTTTGTTAGTATTGACTCAACCTTCCTCTCAATACCTAATCTTTCCAATTAACAACTAGTTGACCCTACTCATCACAATTTCCTCTATATCGATTAAATAATTTTTATTGTTCATCTCATGCCCATGTCCTTATATCTCTTAATTAAATAAGTTTAATTATTTAATTAAATAACTAGTGATGTCTTTTAGTCTGATCATTATTTGCCAATTTGTCCTAAATCAATCATCTCGCCTCTTTGATTAAATATTATGTCAATTGTTTAATCCCTCTCCTGGTGTCTAATTGCCTAATTTATCCCTATAATTAAATAATTATTTAAATTATTTAATCTCCTTTGTCCTAACTTTTCCTCTAAGGATAAATAAATATTATTATTTATTTATATCCTTTTCTATTACATTTCCTAATTAAACAAGTGCTACGTAGTGACTAGTACTTGTCGTCATAGTATTGTAAATATTAAAATAAAATTATTTGTTAAGAATTTGGAGATAAATAAAGTAATTATAATTATAATAATAAATTTAATTTTTAATTATTTTTAGATTATATTATATATTATAATATAATATAAAACTATAGTCAAAATACTTATAAAAAGTTATTACACTCAAAATATATACTTTTGAAAATTTTAATCAAAATCTATTTAAGTAAAAACTGATGTTAGGAAAAATAAGAGATAGAGAAATGAGGCTCTGCAACTCTGCAACTTGAGTTTGTGTGGCACGTACTCAGCCCTCTGTACACGGAGGGTCTTTAATGCTACTTTCTCCCTCTACTAAAGATGGCTTCCTCCTCCAATGGTATTATTTCCGCTCCCGAAGAGAACGCGAAGAAGACTGCAGATGACTCCTGACCCTCAGAGACTTCTGGCCTTCCTCCCAAGACCTTCAAACAAGCCTTGGTGAATGCAAAAACCAGCAAGAATGGCGCAAAGTTCCTCTAGTGTCCCCAGGAAACCAAATCTGACGAAGCCGCTGGACATGAACTAGGAGGTAAGGCTTCATGACCTAAACCACTTATTATTTCTCCTAATTCTATTATGAATGATGTAATTAAGGTGGAAAGGAACAAGCTCTATGATACTGCTATTTTTTTGTTTATTCAAGACATCAACAGGCTACCTTCCCGAGTTTATTTAAATAATTGGTTGCATTCTGTATGGAGTTCTAAACTAGGGTTCAAATTTTTGTTATTTAGAATGATCTAGAAATGTCTGTTTTTAATCATCTTTAATGATCCTATTAGCCAAAAAATGGTTGTCGATAGATAGTTCTGGTCCATCAGAGCCTGCAGCTTTCGTGCTCTTAGTTGGTCGGGGTCTGCAAACTTCGATGAGATCATGGCCCTCTCCTACCCTCGGTAGATAACCGCAAAGAACATTCCCCCATTTCTCTAGAAAGTTCTACCAAATGCTCTTGGCTCCCTTGGTAAAGTCATATGTATAGATCAATCCAATGTTTTACTCCCACATATGGACGCTAGGATTCTACTCTCTCTGAAACCTAGAGTGGACATCCTGTTAGGTCTATTAAAAAAAAATTCAAACAATAAGTCCCTGGTCTATTTTTGCAAAGTGTCTTGTGAAGAATACTTGAAAAAACCCTTGTTTCATAGTATAAATTTTGGTCCTAAAACCCTAAGCGTTGAAAAGGTTTCTAATTTCATGTTACTTTTATCACTTAAGGTCATGTCTCGAATGGGTTCCTTTTGAAATGTTCATGTTTATTAAGTTGTCAGTATCCTAACCCCGTGGTCATGTATTATTCCCTAAGTCCAAAGTCCGCAAGTGTTTTAATTAAATCCATTATTTGTTGAGCAAGTGTATTTTGATCTAATGGCCTGCTTAATGGCTTATTCCCGAAGTACTCGAGATCTACCAATTAAGCCATTAAGTCGTGTTGATGCATGTCTTTGTGGATCCAATGGTCAGAAAAGGATCTCAGTTAAACAGTGGGCATATGTATTTTCATCGGACGATATACTTAATCGCTTGATCCCAACATGATCAAGATCTATCCTTTAAGCGATTAAGTTTGAGTGACGTGTGTCTTTGGAGTGACTTGGGCCCTGCCTAAGCACAGTATGGTGGAAATTAAATAATGGATAGATCTAACGGTGGGCTTAATTGCTTATGGCAAAGATGCGTAAGATCTATCAGTTAAGCGATTAAGCGGTGTTGACATGTGGCAGTTGGTGGACCCGGGTATTTCGAGCAGCTGTTGATTAAAGTGCCGACAATTCTATTTTAATCCAACGAATGACTTAACGGCTTCCTAAAGATGTGCGATATCTAGCGTCTAAGCCATTAAGCGGTGATGACGCATGTCTAGATGGTGACATGTATTCCACTAAAGGTGAAGTTGACCGCAGATTAAAAGGTGAACAACTTATTGAAGATCTAAAGACTTACTTAATCGCTTAAAGGTGAAGTGCACAAAATCTATCACTTAAGCGATTAAGTCAAGGTGACACGTGGCAGAGGAAGTGGCTCCAGTACAACGCAGAAATGATGTTAAGTAAAATGCGAGTTGGAAAAGATCAGACAACTCGCTTAATGGCTTAAAGGAAAGTGAATGAGATCTAGCATTTAAGTGATTAAGTTGTGTTGACACGTGTCCAAGTGGATGAATAGTTGTTTTTGGAAAGAGATGAGATCCGTCAGATGAAGGAGATGTTGTTGGAGATCTACAATCTAGATTCAAAATTCTTAAAAGTGATCGTCGATGAGCTGTTAAGCCGTGAAGTTTGAACCAGGCAAATTGATTGCACAACATGTGGCCACTTCAGTTCAATTCAATGTGAAAGACTGATTTGATTGAGGCAATATAATTCATTGCTTAAAATTGAAGTTTCCATAATTCATCAAAATCATTCAGGCGAAGATTAGAATTGCAGTGAGATTCAACTCTTTGCGACAATTTGCAAAACGGGTAAGTCTCTTGTGTTACAGTGGAAGTTCATGCTTTCAGTGAAATTTGAAATTTGAAAAGGTCTCAAGATTCTTGTTTAAATCTAAATATCATTCTCGTAAAAAGCACTAGTTTCAAAAAATGGCCCCTGGGATTGAATTATCTGGCAAGGTAAAATATCAAGATAGAAATGTGAGAGATGACCTTCTACAACATTTGAGTGGGTCCACGGGTGATGCTACCCAAATTAAAAAGATAGTTCTAGCACATCCTTGTTTTAGAGTTGGGGAGGGTTTTTACGATATGGGTAGATGGGCCAAGGATGCCAGGACTAGCATAAATGGTTTGAATTTGTTTAAAACTGCTTATAGTTAGAGGAATGCTCCCTCCCCAGATTGCAACATATGGGATCTCGATGTGGGTAAATTGATAGTGCCCAAGGTATTTATGGATACAGACCTTTTCACTTTGATACCGAATACATATGATAGGGTATCCAAGATTTTAAGAGACACAGAGGGAAATGTGTTGTTGACTGTCACAACCGATGAAATCAGAAGGATATTCAAATTAAGTGACCTATCCATTCAAATGGATGACATTGACTTCAACTATTTTAAACAAGTCTACCAAACTCAGAAGGAGTACTACAGTAATGAGGCTTTAAAAGGATATTTTAACAAAATAGGGGATTTGATTGTTGTGGGCCCAAACACAGCATAGCCATTCAAATTGGACTATTTCAATAGTAAGGCTAGGAAAATGTATAGTGCCATGTGCCTTGTGTTAGGATAAGATGAAGAAGAAACAATGCCTGTTCACATCATGCTTATGTTTGTCCAGATTTTGCATCCCCACCTATCAGTAGTTTTTTTATTATGCTTCCTACATTCCTGAACTAATGCATGAGGGTTTAATAGGCATCAAAGATAGAAATATACTCAAACCAATGGGGTGGTGTTCTCTAATGATGTGCATGATTTTGTTCAATAGTGCTGATGTATTTGAAGAAGAGATGGACCTCACTAAGTTTTAGGATGACGAGGATTTGCCTATTCAACTATGGAGTGTTGATTTGTCTTGGGACAGAAAAGAAGCCAGCTATGTAAATTTTGATAGAGTTTTCGCTGCTAGGCTTAAATCACTGTTATGAAAGCAAAACCCTAGAATCCACACAGACATGATGAGACTATTAAGACCTATGGAGTATGCCCCAGAATTAAAATTTGTTCACAATTAGGGAGATCTCATTTTGTACCCTGTCTCCACAGCTATCAGAGTTTATGGATTCAGGGGAACACCAAATGTTCTACCTTACAAAGTGCCATTGAAGATTGGGATAGCAGACATTCTGAGGCAAATGGGTGAATTGCAAGAAGAAGCCTTGATAGGCAAGATGAAGGGAAGTATTTTCCCTACCCTCACCAGAGCCCATCACTTCATCATCGCAAAGGGGGGATGGACACAAATTGACAAATATTTTGAGCCATACCATCTAGCAACATATGTGTCAAGATGTGCAGATAATGAAGGTTTTATTATGAATATGTTTAGGAAGAGGACCAAGTGCCTGGCACTTGATCACCAATTCAACTTTCTAGAGGAAATCATAAGGAATGTGTTTGATCTGAATGATCAATAAGTCAGGAAAGAAAAGTGGTTGGTGTATAAGAAATCTTTGGATTTTTTTCACAATTTTAACAAATCCTATGATCCTTTAAAGGTATTTTCACCCTGGGCCAAGAAGATTGAGTCTCTGATGAAAATGTTTGAAGACATAATGCAGAATCTTAACCAAAAGAAGAACAAAGTAATGGAGACTGAGCCAGAAAAGGCTAACGCTATTCTGAGCAGAATTACACAAGGAAGGGTAGTCCCACCTGGGGATTATGTGATCTATAAACAAAGAGGGTACAATACAATTATGCCCAAGATTGAAAAAACTTCTGATCAAAAGGGAAAGAGGCCAACAGATGCTAGTGCTCAAACAATGCCATCTCCAAAGAGGCAGAAGATGGAGGGAAAAGAACATGCAAGTGATGTATACTCCCCTTCTCAGCCCCCTCTACAAATGGATGACCAAGCTATTGTAGAGCAATTGGTCCAAATGGGAAATACAGGGTAGGTTTTTATCACAACCTAGGAGCTACAAGAGGGAATGCCAGAGGCACCCAGACATGCAACTATATATCTTATAGTAGCAGAGTTTGCAAGAAAGGAGCTGGACCCTGTAACCAAACAAGCCAGTGAAGAATTTATGTTTGATGACAATTTTGTTAAGGCTAGAGTCTTTATTCAATTCCCATGGAGAACCTATATTGATGAGTTCAAGGATAAGTGTTACAAGTTGCAAGAAGCTCATCCAAACCAGAGCAAGGAAGATATTGAAAAGGAGGTCAAACAAGAATTGATGACCAAATTTGACAAGATAACCCCTAAAGAGGGTAGGGAGTTGGTGAAGAAGAAAGGAGTCCTTATCTTACCCCAGTGGGATTTGGCTGATGCTATTGTATTTTATGTTGTGAGGAAGGAAGCCAAACCATTGCACACTAGTGGGACACCAATTGGTGCCCAGGTCAGTGAGGATCATGCAGCACTGGCAATATGGTCCTTGAAGAGGAAAGATAAAAGGAGAACAAATGAAGATGATCAGGCTAAGAGTGCAGGAAGCCTCATAATAAAAAGAGTGTCAGATACTTCAGGGGTAGAAGCAGCTAACCTTACTTTGCAAAATGCTAAATTAAGTTTGAAGGTAGTTGAGAAGCAAGAAGATGCTTTCAAGAGCTTAACCCATAAGTATGAAGTTGTTTTGAAATCTTACAATGATGAGAGGGTCAAAAATATGCAAAAGGATGATAGGATTGCATTCCTAGAGGGAAGGAAAACTATTCAAGTTGCGCCTCAAAGGAGGATTACACGGGACCCTCACCAGCCATCCTCATCAAGTCCTATCATTACTTATCCTCCTTCCCCTGCACCATCAACCTTTACCACATTAGAGGAGGTTGAGCAAGAAAAGGCCAGACTAATTGCTGAGAGAGAAGAGCTGGAAAGGCAAAAGAAAGAATGGGTGGAACAGTCTGCAGCCTTCAGAGAAGTAGAGGCATGGGTTAAGAAAAAATATGTAGATAAGATACATGGCACCCTGATGCATTGTACACATGAATTAGTGCCTACTACCATCTATGCACAAGGTAAGAAAATTGTTAACATGATGAATGAGTATAATGCAGACAAGGATAAATTAGACCAATTGGTGGATAAGTGGAAAGGGAAGGGAGGAGAGCTGAAATTCTTCCACACCACTTGCAAGAAGGAAGATGATGTTGACATAGTCTTGACTGACACTCATAAATGTGTCAAACTGCTCATGGACGTAGACATAAGGAGTAGGAGCATCATTAGAAAGGTAATGACCCTAAAAAAGGAATATTCAAAGGACCGAACTATGAGATGTTTCCAAATCTCTTCAAGAAAAATGGATATATCAAGGATGAGGTGCTATGGCATCGGCAAATGAATGAAGCTTTGCCAACAAGGACCAATAGCATAATAACCTTGGAAAGTACATTGTTGTTTGTTCAAATAGTTGAGATGGTTGGCAAGGCCAGATCATTTTTTGCATTTTGGTCAAATGAGATTGAGAAGGCCTATACCACCTAGAAGGAAATTAACAATAGAAAAGATGAGGTCCTCAGCTTCAACCGGCTAGGTGATGAGGTGTACACTTCTTAGAGAAACAAGTACACAATAGTTGATCCAGGTGAAGGTGAAAACATGCAGGTGGAAGAAGAAGCCCAACAGGTTGGTTGATACAGTTGAAAGTAAAGATCATACATCACCGACATCAGAGACAACAAATTCCAGATGGTTCACACCAAGCAACTTTGAAGCAGTTGCAAGTACAAAGCAGATAAAAGACAAAATTTGTTGAATATCTATTGTAACAAGAGTGGTTATCACTCCATTAGCTATTTTGTCTTTTTAGTGAGTCATTGTTTTTTTCCTTATTCCAATTGATCTGAAGCTTGTTGCAATCCTAATCTATAAAAGGATTCCCAAGATCATTGGAAAGGGCTGGAAAATTTATATGAAAAATATATTGTAAAGGTTTTCAATCAAGAGGGGAATAATAGCATAATTTGTACTAGATAGTGTAAGAAGGCACAAATAAAGTTGAGAGATCTTTTGTAGGTTATTGTAGAGGTTATCTTTGAATGCCTTTTGTATACTGAAATAAGAATTTTTTGAATTTAATACAAAGATCCAGATTCCAATCTCTCCTGTGTTATGTGTCATAAGAGTAATGAATTTTCCAATTCATTAGCATAGTTTTATATGTGTTTATGTACTTATTTGAGAGTTCTGATCTAGGATTAGATTAAATTGGGCTCTGATTTATGTATAGATTCATCTAACACATTGCAAGGATTCTATTAGTAGTAGGGGTTTTGGGATGGTTGTATTATGACTTGAAGTCTTGGGTGAACATTAATTTCAACATATTGTATATGAGTCAGAATATAGCCCAATGGATAAAGCACTGATTTGAAGCTGATAAGTTTTGTTTTACTACATATCTAGTTACATAATTGGTTGTATGTTCCTATAAGAAAACATTTTAAAATCCATTAGATCTACTTTTGTATTAGTTTGTAATAATTTTCTATCTCACACTCCATCTCATGGTTGATGTCCAATGGGTAATTAGCCAATTACCTAGTATCTCTCGGTCATGTTGAGTCAATGTGAGATTACTGCTTGGTAGTACCTTATAAGACATATCAGAAGGTATTGCAGGGTGTCCCCCTTGGTGTAGCAGGGCCTAAAGTGTAGAAGTATTAAGAGAGTGCTCATTATTTGGTCCTTTTCTTGCATGAGCATATATTTGGAGGTGGCTCCTCTATAAAATAGTCATAAAGGGAAGAGGTTGTTGTGGTTTATATCGCAACATAAAAAGAAACCAACACATCCCTGAAACCCTAATTTTTAACCTTGAAGGTGCTCACCATTCTTGCCCTCTGGAATACTTAGGAGGTCTTAACTCATGCTTTCTATGCAAGAAAGATGGCCATAGAAGGAGGAATTTCCCACTCATTTCCAAGAAATCTCACCCTTGACCTCCCCTCAGAGAATTTTCCACTAGCCACACTCTTGCTAACCCGAGCTTCATTCCCCCACCCCCACCAATGCTTGTGGATTAGTCCAATCTTTATTTCCCACCCCAGAACCTACTTGAAGCCCCTCTATTTTGACTGACCCCATTGCTCCTTCCCTTGATGCTCTCTCTGCTTCCTTGGGTCTCCCTAACCCTTGTCCTAACTCTCAGTGCTCCCCTAATGCGATTAGAAGAGAGGGAAAAGGTGCCCCCACCCCCAAAAACATGAACAAGAATCATTCCAAGAATGTACAACAACTGACCTTGGACAAAATCAAAATAAATGAAGGAAATTTAAAAAGAAGGAGAGGTAATGTAAATGAGAAATTGGCAGACCAACCGCCCCCTCCAGATGACCCCACTCAGAACATCTTGGATAATAGGGGAGTATAGTTGAGGATACTATGGATGAGGGTAAGACAGGGGCCTTGGATAAGGGACAAGATAACATGGATACTTTCAATATTACCACATTTGATAGCAAGGATGCACCTTCTTCCAAGAACTCTCTTCATGACTTTGACCTTCTTGTTATCCCGGCTAAACCCCCAGACCCCCCCTACCCTTCCTCTTTTAGTACCCCCCAATCTTACCCCCCCTATTACCCAAGGTGATATGGATGATGTCATCCTGGGGGAAGGTGAGGCTACCCAAAACCACACTCAGGGTTCTTCCCTCAAAGATGTTTTCAGTGAACACGGGCTGAACCAAAATTGGGCCATTATTCCATTTGTTGATAGCCCCTGGGAGGAAGTCCTCAAATTCAATAGAACTAAAAGGATCCCCAAAGTCTCTAGCTCTCTCTCTAAGGAAGACTACCCCGTGGAGGAAGGAGACACCTCGAGACCCTTAAGAGGTAAGAAGAAAAGAGGTAGACCACCAAGCTCTAGTAACAAGAAAGAGCCCAGAGAGACTCATCCCAATGAGATCCCTAAATGCTTCTCTAGCTTTAGGAACAATGTTAAACCCCCCACATGACCTCTATGGATCTCAAAATTGCATCTTAGAATGTCAAAGGACTGGAATCCTCAGATAGAAAATACATTGTTCAGAGGTTTAGAAGATCTGTTAAGGATATTGGCTGCCTAATGCTCCAAGAAGTCAAAGCTACCAAATTTTGGCTAGACATCTCCCTCAAGTGCATTTGGAGGGAAGCCACAAATTTCTCCACTTCTCACAACAAGGGAAAATGATGCACCTCCATCCTCCTTAGTCCCCACTGGGCTAAGCAAGTAATGAAGTGGGGCATCTCACCTTGTAACAAGGAAGTCTAGATTATTCTTGAGGAGGATAGGTTCAAATTTGGTATTTTCTCCTGTAACATATAACAATGTGTAACATAAGAAATTTAACATTTGAAATAAGTGGGGGAAAGATAATATATTCCTCTTCTATCCCAAGATGCACAAAGAAAAGATCCAAATTGATCAACCCAAAAAGGATCAATGCACAAATGAATCAATCATTTGGAAATGAGAGCAAAGAAGAAAGTCTTAAATTTCCCGTTTTATGGAAAAAGAATGAATGTGTGATAGATTTAGAATGATTGAAATGAATAGGAGAAAAGTACTTACCTTGAAATATTACAGATCAAAGAATGCTATTTTTTGAGGTCTGTAGACTATTTCTAGAAAAACTGAAGTATGATCCGAAAAGGAAACACAAAGATGCACAAAACCCAAAAATTGTTTTCCATTCTGATGTCGTCTTATGAAAAAGGTTGACCTTGACCCACAAATGTCAACCCTGACCTGCACAGGTCTAACAGAAAATCTGTTCACGTCGTCCGCAAGAAAGCTGAAAAGGGTATCCAGATCTGGTCTCAAAATTGCAATCCTGAACCTGTACCTACAAGAAAAAGAGGATTGTTTGTTGTGGGGGAGAGGTTTTCCTTGGTCAAACCCCAGTTTTGGAATTAACCTCAAATATATATAATTGAAATTGCAGAAATGGACAAAGTAAATGCATAAATTCACCTTGCTTTGTAAAAGTCCTTGTGGAGGATTTGAATCCTTCAATCCACAAGTATGCTTAAAAATGTGGAATGTAGAAAGGTAGGATGTCTTCAATATATTTCTTGTAGATCTCCAACACCAAGTCTTTAATGGGTTCTTGAATTTGGAATAGGCTTAGAAGAAGGTGGATGAAGAGATCACCAAAAGGGCACTATGTGGCTTGAATCCTTCAATGGCCTCCAATGGATCTCGTTCATGAAAATGGATGCTTGAATGGATGGATGAATCCTTGCTTCAAATATTTCTTGAATGATTGCTTGAATTTCACTTTAAGATAGTTTGAGAATGCTTGATCACCATTAGAAGACTTTTTCGCACTTGGAAGACTTAGAGAAAATGAGAGGAGAAAGCTCCCTTTTATATGAAATTAGGGCACAATCTTCTAAGAAGGCCGACATAGGATAATTAAATCCCCATTAAAGCCTTTACCCCTAGGAGAGGACCTATGTTAAATATAATTTAGGAATCGACGCTTCAAAGCCTGAAACAGCAGACCCGGAAGCGGGAAACAACTTTTGCAAAGACTGACATCTGGAAACTGGAAGACCCCAAAGTTTGAACCCAGGGTCAAGGTCAAGGTTGACCTTGACCTAGGTCAGGGTGAAGGTTGACATAGACCCAAAAGGTCAACCTTGACCCTGAGGTCAAAGATCTCAGATTTGCAGTCCAGGATGCAAAAATCAAGTTGGAAAGAAGTGGAAGTAGGGGTAGAATAAGAAGAAAGCTAGATCTAGATCAGGAAACCATTCAAGGTGCTTAATATGACCCCAAACCACTTACTTGGAAGGCTAAACCAGTCTACCATGGAAGTGCTTCCATTTTCTGACTATACAACTCCATCTACGCCCCTAATGACTACAAGGAAAGAACCGAACTATGGAAGTGGCTCTTCTTTTTGGAAGAAATCCCTTAGATCATAGGGGGAGACTTAAATATGGTATTCAATCCATAGGAAAAACTAGGGGGTAATAGATTGGAATGGAAAGTCACTAAACAGTTCTTCTGGAATAAATTCCTAAATAAACATAATCTCATTGATCCCTTAAGTGGCTGTAAGGAAGACCATAAAGACATTTGGTACACCTGGTGTAACTACCAATAGAAGAACAAGAGAATCTACTCCAGATTAGACCGATTCTACTTCAATAAGGAAGCCCTTTAATGCCATTAAGATGTGGCGGGCAGAGCTGTCAGAGTTACTCCCTTCACACTTTCTGATCACCGCCCAATCAGTGCCAGATTCCTATCCTCTGGACTCCTTCCTAAAATATTACAGGGCATGATTCCTTCTATCTTAACACCTCCCCACTGGAGGAACTAGGAATGAGAAATGACATCCTCGTGATTAAGTGGTTCAATGACAATATAACCATACACTCTAGTGCTAAGGAGAGGTGGGTCCAAAACATCACCAGTTGGAGGACCCTCTTCAAGTTTGCAAGTGGCAAAAAAGCTAGAGATGCCAAATAGACTGAGAATGTCCTACAGGATGACCTATCCAAGGAAGAACTCGATCTCCAACTCAACCCCTCCTCGAAAGAGCTCTCTCTAAGGATGTACAAAACTAAGGATGAACTAAGGAAGATTCAAAACTCTGAACTCAAAGGCATTAAGATATGATCCAGATCCAACTGGGTGGATCATGGAGACAGATGGTCTAAATTATTTTTTAACCTTCTTAGACAAAAATAATCAAGGAGCAACATTGAGGAAATATGGGTTGAAGGGGACAAAATCACTGACCAAGAACAAATCCTCCTCTCCTTAAAAAATTTCTACACTCACTCTTCACATCCAAAGACAATGGACAAGAGATGTTAGAAGCTAGAGCCATGATCAGCCAAGTGGTCCCCAGAAAATTTAGTGAGGAGGACTCCTCTCTACTCAACTCACCTATAAAACTGGAAGAAATCAAGGAATCCATCTCCCAGATGGCTATGGGGAAAGCCCCTAGTCTCGATGGGATCCCGATAGAATTCTATAAGAACAATATGGAGTGGATTGCCCAAGACCTTATGGAGGTGTATAGTGAAGCCTTCCAGCAGGAATCACTGGGGAAATACATCAACAGTGGCCTAATTAAACTCATCCCCAAAGGAGATAAATCTCTAATTAAGAAATGGTAGCCAATAACACTTCTTAACACCTCATAAAAAATCATTGACAAAGTGTTGGTCTCCAGACTTGAAAACCTGCTTCCTAAAATTATTGACTATAGCCAGACATGCTTTGTAAAAGGTAGATATATACTGGAAAATGTGGTTACTTATTGGGAAGCCATGGAATGGGCTAAAGCTACAAATCAACAATCATGCATGTTCCTGCTAGACTATGAAAAGGCTTATGACAAGATAGAGTGGGATTTCATCTACATGATGATGAGCTCTTTAGGTTTTCCTAACCAATTTATTAACATGGTCAATACTCTAATGATGGAGCCCTTGCAATGGTGGAAATTAATGGAAGGAGATCTGAGAGTTTTGTGCTATCTAGATCAATAAGACAAGGGTTCCCATTGGCCCCTGCCCTCTTTGTTATTACTGCTGAAGCTATGGGTCACCTTATCACTAACAATACTATCATACCAAGACTCAGGGGTATTCAGACTCCTGAAGGTAAAGAGATCTCAAACATTCAGTTTGCAGATGAAACTGCCCTATTGCTTAATCTGGAACCAGGAAATATTTCACACCTCATGAACAAACTCAACCTATTTTTTTCTCCTCAGGAAGAAAAATATCTATGGAGAAGTCACTTTTTCTCGGGTGGTCCCCTGAACCCCCTAGTTGGCTCTCTCAGTGGAACTATAGATGGGAGGGGCCAGACTTCCTGGTCAAATACCTAGGCATTCCCTTCTCCCTCAATCCTAACCTCAACATCATGTGGGAATGGGTCAAAAACAAAGTGACCAAGAAGCTTGGCAAATGGGATAACCAATATCTTTCCCTGGCTGGCAGAATCCAAGTATGTCAAAAGATCATGTCCAGCTATACTCTCTAGTTCTCCTTTGCTTGGCTTTTCTATCAATAATAGTTCAACCACCTCCAAAAGATTATTAGAGACTACCTTTGGTCAGACAACAGGGGGCACAAAATAGGGCATGCAGTGAAATGGGAATGGTGCACCAAAAGCAAGAAGCAAGGGGGTTTAGGGCTTAAGGACCTCATAATTCAAGGTATCTCTCTAGCTACTAAATGGATAACTAAAGCCTTAGAGAATGATGAACCTTGGAAAGCCCTTATTAGAAGCAATATATCAAGAGGCTGTCCTAAGAAAGGAAAACTATGGAGAAAACCTTCCTTGAATGACATCGTAGCAGGGGAGATTGACTTCACTATACAAGGCTCAGTGGTCTTCAAATCCATATGGAAAGCCTGGAATACCGTCAAACACCTTATTTTAGACAACAACATATCTCATGGACATGGCAGGATCTGTGGCTATAGGTCCATTTGGTGGAACCTCACCAGTAGAGGCAAACCTTTGGCTTTACTTTAGGGGTGCTCTCCCAAGAAGTGAAATGAATTAGGCATTTCATACCTTATTGAAATTCTCCAAATTGATCAACTTCAAGAATGGGAGGATATCTAAAATAGACTGCGACTCCCTAACTTAGAGTTCAGAACATACACTGTTCTTAGAGACTCTTGTGTTGATCTCTTCCTCCCTAAGCCATGCTATGTTGACAATGAGTGCTACCTTCACTTCAGATGGGCTGATGGGACCCTGCTCACTAAAACTAGTACCAAGCTAATCTATGGCCTCCTCACCAAAGAAACCTCCATCTTCCCCCACCTCAACTCTTGCTGGAACCTCAATCTCGAGCCAGACAATTGGTCTAAGCTTCTTTGCTACTGCTGGTCATCCCTCTCTGAGCTTAAAATCAAGTGCTTCCTTTGGTGCCTTATCTTGCACAAATTACCTTTTAGGCACCCTGATGGTGAACCCAATATATGCTCCTTTTTCTCTCTCCCTAAGTCGGTTAGTCATAACTTTTTCAGTTGCCCCCTTGCCACTAGTGTTTGGAGCCTCTTTGGTTTCCCCCAGGTTTATGTTGCCTCTATAGTAGAAATTCTCTTTGGTCATATTGATTGTCTAAAACATCCTTATAATAGCTTTTTCAATTCTTTCTTCTTTAATTATGTGGAATTTATGGAAAAAGAGGAACAATAATATGTTTAGAGGCAGCTGCAGAAGCCTTACTGAGTCTCTCAAGAGACTCATATTCCATGATGTTGCTTTGCAGGTCTCTATGGTGATAAAGATCAAAAATAAAAAGTTGGAAGACCTGTTCAAGGATGGCATGGTTAGGTTAGGAGCATGGGAGGTCTCCCATGGGTACACTTGGACAGAAGAGACATAGAAGTTGGCCCCCTTCAGAGCTGCCCTTCACAATTTCATGGCAGAGGTTGAGATTCAGAAAAGTAAAGAGAGGCCAGTCATCAATGTTGTCCCACTCAATGCCATCCTAGGCCCAAGAGTCCCAGTAGCCACTCCCCTAGCTCACCCATATGAACAACATATCAGGAAAGATGAGGTGCTCAAATGGATGGAAGACAATCAAGGTTGGGTTGCATGGGTACTCCACAGGGAGGATGATTTCATATGATACTAGTTACTTCTTTAGTTTTGTTTTTTGATTAAACATTATCTGTAATCCGTAACTTAGGCAGTATCTCAGATACTCTCATTATGTCAGTCAGGTGTCACTGAACATGTATATAGGTTATTACTGTCCATATATGTTTGGTGCTAATTTTGGTAACTAGGTAAAGCTGGACACCTGATTGCATCTGTTTTTATGAATCAATACTCATATATATTTAATAGAAAAAAAATATCTAAGTATAATTATATATTTATTAATACATAAATAAATTTAAGTTCATTATTAACTAATTTGATATAATTTCATTAATAATATATTATGAAATTCATATTCTCTTGTAGTTTATACAGACTTTTTTAAAATATAAAAATGTTAGTATATTATAATATAATAATAAAATACTATAAAATCTTCAATTGTAATATAATTATATAATATAACAAAATATAGGTGAACACAAAGGCTTTTGGTGTTGGATCTTCCACAAGCTGCTGCACAAAGAAGAAGGATTTGTTTGTGAAAGAGAACGCGTGGGAACTTTATAGAACAAGGATCTTGCGCAATAACATGAACACCTTCCAAGCCTTTTTGGCCTCTGAGGATAACTGGATGTTTGTTGGCAATGGTGATAGGTTACTTACCATTAGTAGAGGCTTGGCTTATATCTATAATGGTCTGGTTTAATTAGACTTTCTGGATATGTATGTCTAGGCAATTGCCCAATATTATATGTAATATTTTCTTTTAAGAAATTCAAGGAGCTACCCCCATACTGGTAGCACTTAGCTATCAAAAAAATATTTTAGGATAATATAATATAATATAATTTATAATAATAATAAATTCTAATTGAATCTTACATACCAAACCTTAATTATATATAAATTTATATTTTCATAAATTATATTTTTATCTTATGTTTAAACTATTTATTGAATTATATTAATATTTAAAGTATAATTTGATTTTATATTGTTAGAAATGAGCAAGATGGCTTTGCATGAAGGAAAATCTGGTTTAGGTGAGGGCACTAATACCCTAGCCTTATTCCATTATTTTTATATTGCTCGTTGTTAATGCGTGGGGGCGTTTGACTATTTTGCTCAAGGGTTGTGTGTGGGGAGGGAGCCCTATGTCATAGGTGGGTTGTTGCAGGCTAGGGCCTACGTGCCCTAGCTCTATTTCAGTGTTTATTCTTCTCTCTGTGGGTTTTTTTCATTAGGCTTAGGGTTGGTGTGATTTGTGTTGTAAATTCCATTAGTATTTGGTGAAAGGTTTTCTTCTGTGGCACCATTTTGCTGGGTGGGGTTTTTTGGTTAAAAGTTGGGGTTTTCTGGTTCTTTGAAGTCTACATGGATCAACTAGGGATCTCTCAAGGCCAGGTGACATCTGAGGCTATCAATATTGTTGATCCACCCATTTATTTGCATGCAATTGTTAAATATTCAAATAAGAATTTTGGTGAAGGAAATGGCTTTCTAAAGGGAGGTTCAAAAATCAAGAAGGTGAATGGATGTTTAGAAATAAGTCAAGAACGTCCAGTACTAGTAATTCAACCAGAATCAGCTGTGGATACCATTTCTTTTTGGAATAATCATGCTCTTGTCTATAAATTATTGGAGTTTTGTCTTTTGTTACCAGTTTTGAAATCTCGGGTGCGAAAGGTTTGGAACCCCGAAGGAGACATGGAGATAGTGTTAGAATCCAATAATTATTTTTTGGTCGTCTTCTCATGTATAATAGACAAACATAAAGCTTTTAAAGGAGGCCCATATTTTTTTAACCAGGTAGGGATTTTTGTCAAACCTTGGCATGCAGGCTTCAACTCAACATAGGAGCTTCCCTTGCGAGTTCATGTTTAGATTCATCTTCAAAGGCTTCCATTAGAATTTTGGCAAGATGACATCCTTCATTCCATTGGTCTTCTACTCAACAAACTTATTGGTTCAGCTACTCAAACTCATGATAGAAAGGTAATATCTTATGCTCATATTTTGTGTTGAATTTGATTTAAATAATCTATTACGAGATTATATGGAAATATGTCTTGAATCCTCTTCTTGGATTCAATAGTTGGACTATGAGACATTATCATTCATGTGTAGAATATGTCATGAGTATGGGCATCTACAAAGGAAGTGCCCTAGATCTAGGCACTCGATTTAGCTAATACCCCTTCCAATTCAATTCCTAAGGTGGATAAAGGAAAATGTCCTATGTCTGGCAGTACTATTGATAATGATGGATTCATTGCTATTAAATCTCATAATAAGGAAGAGGTTAGAAAAGAACCTAGATGGATGGATAGAATGATGGGATTTCTAACTAGTTTGAAGCTTTAGATAATCTAGTTCAGGAGGGGATAATTCATTTTGAATTATATTTGGGTGTTAAACTTACAAGAGTGACATTGGAAGAGGACAATGCAAATGATTAGCAGAGGGCAGCCATAGTAGATCATAGGGATGGGAAAATGGATACAGACTTTCCTCCATTGTCTTCATCTATGGAAAAGACCAGTCAAACCTTAATCTCAAAAGATGTGGTAGTGACGGTGGCTTCAAGTTCTTCCTCAATGAAGGGAACTTCAAAGTCTAGGAAAAGTAATACGATTATACCTGCCTAGGGCCTACATAAAAAATTAATTAAAAAGGGGCCTATAGAGAGACCTTTTAAGAGTGGATGAAAGATAGACCAGGAGAAGGTGAATATTAATGGGGATACATTGGTTGAATCTAGGTATGTGAAACCCATTGATTCCCACTTCTCCCATCTTAAAAAATGATTTTCTTATCTTGGAGTGTGAGGGGGTTGAACAACATCCCCATAGAAAAGTTTGATCATGATTTGATTGTTTCTCACTCTCCTAATATTGTCTTCATTCAAGAAACTAAATTATCAATGAAGGATATGGAAAGTAGAGTTTTTAGGATTTGGCCACATGGAGCTTATCGGTATGTTAGAGCTTGTGGTAGTTCTGGGGTAATGAATTATTTATGGGATCCAAGAAAGACTGTCCCTCTTTTGTGGATTACATGTTGCTCAACTATTTCTATGGTTTCTTCTTGTTTGGATTTAGGTTGATCTTGTCTTTTCACCAATGTTTATGCTCTTACTACTCTTCTAGGTATAACACAACTTTGGGATCACATTAGATATGTTCAGTCTTTAAACCCCTTTCTCCATTGATTCTAGTGGGGGATTTCAATACAGTTGGCAACTTGGAATAGAAAAGAGGAGGGGTAAATAGGTTGGATCCTTCAATCCTCCTCCTCAATGATAATATTGAATGTTATTGATGTGAAGCCAAATAATGTCATTTTCACTTAGAACAACAAGAGAAGTGGATTGGATGGAATCTCTGAGAGACTAGATAGATTCCTCATATCCTACTACTAGATGGGAGATAAATGAAAGAATAGTTCATAAATTCTAGATTGGAGAGGCTTGGATCATTGACCAATCAAAATATATATGACTTCTTCCAGTTCTTCAAAGTAGCCCTCTTTTAAGTTTCAACTCATGTGGCTGTGGGGACCCCCTTTCCAGGACTTGGTCACAAATTGGTGGTTTGAGGGTCAACCTTCTTAGGTACAACTATGTATTCCTTTGTTAAAAAAATGTAACATGTGAAATATAGACTCAAGAAATGGAATAGGCAATGTTTTGGGAATCTAAACTTCAACAAACAAGTTGCCCAAGATTGGTTGTATTCTATTACTCTCCTAATCCAAGATCAAGGGATCTCTTTGGAGTTGATTTAAAGGAAGGTTATGGTTGTTAAGGAAGTGGAGGAATGGGAGCTTCACGAGGAGATATTGTAGAAAAAAAAGTCTAGAATTGACTGGCTATAGGAAAGAGATAGGAACATTGTTTTTTTCATAACTCTATCAAGGCTAGAAGAACATGCAATCTCATTTCATCCCTTTTTTCGTCAAAGGGGACCCAACTCTCCTCTTTGAGGGACATTTCTTAGGAAGCCCATAAATTTTTTATTATCTTTGTTTAAAGATGATTCTCTTCCTACTAGGAATGAAGAAGTATCCATTTTGGAGTGCATTCCCCTCCTTGTCTCCAATGAAATGAATGAAGCTCTCATTCACCATGTGTCGATGCAATAATTGGAAAACATTGTCTTTTAGATGAAAAAAGGAAATGCCTCTGGTTCGGATGGCTTCCCGGTGGAATTTTATAAAGAGTTTTGGGAGATTATCAAATGGGATCTTCTAGAGGTGTTTCAAGAATCACATAACAATACTCATATGTTAAAATCTATTAATTATACTTTTATGGCCCTAATTCCCAAGAAGGAGAATGCAAATAGAATTGATCAGCTCTGACCAATTTATCTTTGCAATGTGGTATATAATATCATCACTAAAATTATTGTTGAGAGACTCGAGCTTTGCCTCAAGACTTTTTTTTCTAATGAGAAAGGAGGGTTTGTTATTGGTAGACAAATTCTAGATGGAATTATGATTACTACAAAGGCCAATCATTCCATGACCACTTCTAAAGATAAAGCCATGTTCATCAAGTTGGACATGGAAAAGGCTTATGAAAAAGTTAAATAGGATTTTTTTACAAAATATTATTTGGTCTTTTGGATTTAGAAATGATTGGCTTAGCTCAATTATGAGTTGTGTTTCCTTTGTTTCCTTTTCACTCTTGGTTAATGGAGAACCTTTTGAGATTTTTTGTGCTTTCAGGGGCCTTCAATAGGGAGGCTCATTATCTCCTTATTTATTTATCACTGTGGTTGAGGGAATTAGAATATTAATTAATTCCAAGGTTAGACAAGGCTTGATTCAAGGGTGAAGTTGGTGTGAGAATCTGTCTCCCTATTCTCACTTGTAGTTTGTGAATGGCACCTCTTTGATGGAAAGAGTTAGAATCAACAAAGTTGTTGAAGTTAGGAAAAAAATTAGATACATAATTGGCTACACTAGGATATATAATTAATGAGTTAAAGTCTTTTAATATATTCTTTAATACTCCTTGGCTTATCCAAAATAGGATTGGTCAAATTCTCAGATTTCCTATTGGTTCCCTTGCCCTGATATACCTTGGGATTTTGATTGGTGTAGGTTCCCAACATAGAGAGTTTTGGAAATAGATTTTGGATGATTTTTGTAAGAGTGTAATTTATTATACTTTTAGATGGCTCTCATCAGCTAGATGAGTAGCTTTGTTGAAGTCGGTGGTTCAGGATCTTCTTATTTATAAATTTTTTGTGCAGGTTACTCCTAGTTTTGTGAAAGAATTTGATGCTCCTTCCCATCAATTTATTTGGTCCAGTAATTTCCTCTCTTCCAAGTGGATCTTGATCAGATTGGATTCTATTTGCATATCAAAGCATGAGGGGAGTCTTGGTCTTAGTCCTCTTGGCTTAATGAGTAAGGTTTTAGCAACCAAGCTTTATTGAAGATGGTGCACATGCGAGGATCAATATTGGGCCTTATAAGTACCTCAGGGGTGTTGATATTTTGGACATGTATTATTTAAATTTGATGGGTAAGGGATCAATGATATGGGACACTCTCTAAAAAGGGACAAGACTCATCAAATAAGGTATTTTTTTGGATATGTAATAGAGGATTAGAGGCTTAACTTTGGCATGATTCTTAGGATGGTCATCCCCCAATTATCTCTTAGTTCCCTCACCTTCAACCTTATTGGTTCCCAAAAAAGTTTTACACTACTAAGAGCCACCAATACACTCTTCACCAAATTCTGTAGAGAAGCCAACTCTAATTGTTAAACTTCCTAAGAGGATTGTACCAACTGACAGGGACACTAAACTATCCTTCTACACTTAGGTTTATATAAGACCCAGGAGGAATTCCCTCAATCCACTCACAACATCTACACCCAAATTATGAATTGAATAAAAACTAGCATAACTCTCACATAAACTCAATAGAATTAGGAGAATGTTGCAGATTGGCTTAATCTTCAGTGATCCTCAACTAAATTGGAGCATGAGATGGGTATTATTGTAACACAACATAAAACAAAATGGTTTGACATGATTTGATCATATTTATAGCAAAGTTAGGTGATTTGAAAAAATACATGACTTAGTAAGACACCATAGCATTGATCAGTGCCTAATTCCACTGGGTATCAGAGTCATAAGCACATAAAATTTAGTATGACAGAATTACACTAAATAACTTTTAGATTTGAGAAAATATTGCATTACAATATTCCTTAATTGCAACCCTAACCCACACTTCTTATAAAGATCCTTGCATAAACCTCATGAATCTGTAAATTAGTTCAAGCACTTAGTTGACCATAGGATCAAAGCATGAAGTAAACTCACATGCATAATAACAATGCACTAAAATAGAAACAAATCCTTGATTTCTTTCCATTTAAAAAATTAGAAAACTCATACACGGGAGAGAACTGGATTATAAATTATATTTAATTGTTATCCAACTCCTATCTTTAGTCATGCATAAATTCATAACTCATAGACCCAAAACCTACAACAAAATTAGAGACATAATCCTTCAAAATTTATTTTTTGGACGCATTACAAAATTTTCAATATCACCTAGACTCTTGTTACTGGAACATATTCTACCCAGAGATCCCATTACTAGAAATTTGGAACCCTTACTACTAGCCTTGGAAATCCCTTTATAGAAACTAGGGAGGAGCACCCCATTACAATTCACACCATATTGCTCATCCATCACCTCTATCTTAACTGCCAACTACCACAAAAAGTTATGAGGTTTATGTTCTTTTCTAGCACAGAGCTACCACCCTGCTGCACCTTGACCTACAATCAATCCCTTGGTGATACTGTTGCTTTAAAGATATCTTGAAATCCACTCATCCTATCCATCAAACACTAACACCTAAAACTCTCCACTGCAAAAGATTAAAATAATCCATTGCCCTTACTCCTAAATTCTTCTCAAGATGGTGGTTTGATCTTATCCTACTACACGAATCTCTGCAAATCCTTTTTGTTAGACCTCATCAACACATCTCAGCTACGTTAATGTAGACTTAGAAAACAACCTAATCAACCTACATTTTTGCATCTAGACCCTACACCATCATGGCAACTAGATCCCTTGGTGATGAGTCAACAACCATATACCTATCCAGTGGTTATTTCACACGCAAGCGACAAGCAATGGATATAGTCATCTCTTTTTAAAATTGATTTGAAACTTGACTATTGATCCTTACCCATGCTGGTGCATCAAGCGTTCCAAATCACTCAACATTCTATTGTTCATGACATGACAAATGGACCCACAAATAAGCCAATATAATATCACCACCCGCGACACATCAACATATGGACCTACCTCTCTTTAGCCTAAGATGAACTAGGACACATGGTAAGATCCTATGATTCTTATCCATGGAAAAAAAATAACCATCGAACAAGACTTAACCCATAAGCCGAGGCCTCAAGTTATTTGAAAAAAATATAAATCGGCCACTGGGACGCACTTGTAAAGTCCATTAGATAAAATAAATGCATCAAGTAACTCATCCAACAAGATAATAGACTTCAAGTTAATCAAAAGGTAGAAAACCATGTGGGACCCACCTAATCACTAGCATTGAGTAAAATTCACTATAGAACAACTAAGGGAAAAATACCTTCGATGAAAAAAGTTGTTTGACAGATTGACAGTAGCTAACCCCAAACACGTGGCAATGTCTCATGAATTATCCAATCCATGGAAGAATATTCCATCTCATCTTGTGAGCTCACGACCACCGTTCATCTCCCGACCAAGGCATGTGGCAATTGCCTGCTAAATCTCTAACTGCATCACTGGCTGCCCCAAACTCTCACGACCTGGCGACTAACCGCTCGCTCTAACTTGCCAGTTTGATTTAATAACCATAATTAACTACCGCATTTTTGTGACTAATCTCAACTTGCCAACTTGTGACCCCTAACCGCCAATCGCCTCAGACTGTCGCGACCTTGCAACTAACCACCATCTCTAGCTTGCTAGCTACAATGATGACCACATGTTTACCTTGTGACCTCCCTCCGCTCATGCCACATGTCACTCTCTAATAAACTACATCATATGCCACATCACCATCCAATCACTTGGGGCCCACAAAATATTTGCAAGTTGGTTCAATTGTTCTCCACGCACGCGTGAGACTCCTACCAAAAGGCGCCTGCCTTTTTGTGCTTTTTTAGGAAAAATATTTACTTTTTTGGGAAAAAGAAGACCAACATCGTAAATCCCTAAAATGGTTGATTTTAGAGGTTGCCCTAAAACGCATGTTATAAGCAGCTAAGATGCATAATGCATTGTAATGTTGGTGTACTATTTTGATGGATAATAAGAAAGGTTGGATGACTGTGTAGGTGGACGTAGCCCAGGTTTTTGGTGAACCATGTTAAATCTATGTGTTATCTGTGTTAAGTTTTATTCTTCTTTTGTTTTCTGCATATAACTGTTTATTCTTATATTATTCTGGATCTGTCAAACCCTAACATTTTGGCACTTCTTATGTATGCGCCAGTATATAAAAATAACAAACTATCCCCTGACACAACCAATGTAGGATAAATCCAACTAAAAAAACCTTGCCCTGCTCGCACGCTGCCAGACCGCCATAACCCTGCATATTTCTATGACTTGGTTGTAAATCTTAGTGTCAAAAGATGACTTCTCCAAATAATGCAGTTATATTTCTTATGTTTTTACCAAATTTCAATAGAAAATTGAGAGTGTTAACAATGGATCCATCTGGAGATGTATGCCTCTTGCAAGCATAGCAAGATCTTAGATCTCTAGGTTGAACAGACCACACAAAGAAAACCAAAAAGAAGCTACCTAGACTGGACAACTCAAATGAAAAGGAAACTGCTTTAATTATGTACAAAACCTACCCCATTGTTCATGGAAAAAAACCACTTCATAAGAAGTAGAGCCTCAAAAACTTCCCATGAACTGGTAGCTCAAGAAGATCACCTGTCATCTCTTGGATAAAATATGAATCTTCTCCCTACTGGCTAGCAGAGTCAACTTATCTATGCCCCTTTACTATCATGATTTGAAGAAATCAAACCATATTTGATGGCCCAAGGCCACCAACAAATTTTTGCCTTTGTCAAACATGAAGTTTTCATCTCCAAATACTGAAACCAAGCTAATAATATCAATTTCATCTGCATGATCAGATATGCGGACACTTTCCAAAAACTCACAATACAAAAATGTTTATATATTCACTACCCATAATCACATGGAAGTCAGGAACAAACATGAAATATTGAACACTATATGATATATGTATAATATAGTCACTGAAAAAATCAGGACCCCTATAAAACACTTTTCACCATCACTCACATTGTCACATTGCATAAAAAATTCATCCAACTAATAAATGAAACATCTATATTCTTCCTCACAACTGGAATCATGAGAATTACTTTGATCATAGTTTGAATGTAAATAACAAAGCTCTCAAAGGAACTTACTTGCACTTTACACATCATGCAAACCACTATGAAGCATATGAAAAGAAAAATATTCACACACAAGCATTTCATGTATCTATAAAACTTCAAAATTCAAAGTATCTTGCATATACAAAGAACATGTATCATCAACCCTCAATGGTTCACTAAAAATTTGTAAGTTTGAAACATACACACAATCTAACTTATCATCCCAAACTGTACTCAAATTCATGCCAACACTTTGTAGAAAAGGTTCATTCAAATCGACATACTTAAGATATTCATGAGTCAACAAGTTGGAAATTTGTTCACTACTAAGTGAACCATTATTTTCACTTACACCCTAAACTTTATCAAATAAATAAGTCTCCTCTGTAAGGTCAAGATGAGGAGTTGCACCAAAAGCACTTTGGTAGCTTCAACTTCTACTCTTGCCTCCCATATCTGAACATGAATAAGACTCAACCCTTGACATTACATTTACGTTCATATGTGAACTATCACTCTGATAATACATCTCCACTTGTTTACACAAGATCTTTCACATAAACTATGCAGTTACATAGTTTAAAAGATAATACATACTTCTCATAGAATTCATAACTAATATTTTCAACCATGAAGTATGTAAAATTCTTACCAACAAATCTTCCCTTTCTTAGTGCTTAAATCACTTAATAGGGAAACATTTCTACAAATGACTTTAATGGAAAAAAATTTAACCCATGAAAAACAAAATACATGGATGTGTTGTAGTAGTTGCAAGCTAGCTTGCTGACTATAAATAGTTGTAGATATGAAGCTTGCTTCACACCTTCATTAGGTTATTTGGTAGATTCGCCACCTCTTTGTAGAGGACAATTTTTTTTGAACAACTAAAAACTTCTTCTCAACTCAAACCCTCTTAAAAACCAATAAAATTACAACAACACCTCCACATCCAACAATATGGCCTCATATGTATTCCTTCCTTGACCAAGTACTTTGTCATAAGGGATCAAATCTACTTCATCTCTACTACAAGTCCACTGGTTCTTTTTAGTTCTTCTCAAAGAGTGTACATTGGTGCAAAATAGAGATCTCAGAGTCACCACTCACAACTTGTGAGAAAATATGAAACAATCTTGAAACATGGGCATATCTGGATAGACTTGCATTGAAAGATAAAACAAATTCTCATGCAACATTTATGAGAATTGACTCACTTGAAAAGCAGCTGGATTTTTTTCAAAATAAACACATGACTCTAAACAACAACATGACATGGGACTAATTCAGCAAAACAAGGAGCAACTCACTTATATTTTGTTGACAAATTTCTTACAAATCTCCCTAGCAAAGTTGTCATCTTGTTGGTGACTCATATGGGCTAACTCAAATGGGGAGGACAGGCTCAACAAGACCTTTGCATCTCCTTCCTTAGTAGAGTCTCCATCTTGTTGGTGACTCGGATGGGATAAAACTCAAATGGGTTAAATAATATGAATTTTAAAATAATAGAGATTCTAGGACAGGCTCAAAAAGACCTTTGCATCTCCTTCCCTAGAAGAGTCACCATATTTTTGGTTCCAAAAAAGGTTTTATGCTACTAAGAGCCACCAATATACTCTTCACCAAATTCTCTAGAGAAGTCGACTCTAATTGTTAAACTTCCTAAGAGGACTGGACCAACTAACAGGGATACTAAACTATCCTTCTACACTTCTAGGGTTCTGCAAGACCTAGGGGGATTCCCTCAATCCACTCACAACCTCTACACCCAACTTGTGAAATGAATACAAACTACCATAAATCTCACATAAAATCAACAGAATTAGGAGAATGTTGCAGATTAGCTAAATCTTCAGTGATCCTCAACTAAATTAAAGCATGAGATGGGTATTACTGTAACACAACATAAAACATAATGGTTTGACATGATTTGATCATATTTATAGCAAATTTAGGTGATTTGAAACAATACATGACTCAGTAAGACACCACAACATTGATCAATGCCTAATTCCACTGGGTATTAGAGCCATAAGCACATAAACTTCAGTATGACAGAATTACACTAAATAGATTTTAGATTTGAGAAAATATTGCATTACAATATTCCTTAACTGCAACCCTAACTCACACTTCTTATAAAGATCCTTGCATAAGCCTCATGAATCTATAAATTAGTTCAAGCACTTAGTTGACCATAAGATCAATGCATGAAATAAACTCACATACATCATAACAATGCACTAAAATGGAAATAAATCCTTCATTTATTTCCATTTAAAAACTCATACACAAGAGAGAAATGGATCAAAAATTATATTTATTTGTTTCTGATTGCTATCTTCAGTCATACATCAATTCATAACTCATAGACCCAAAACCTGCAACAAAATTAGACACACAATCCTTCAAAATTTGCTCTGTGGATGCATTACAAATTTTTCAATATCACCTAGACTCTTGCTACTGGAACCTATTCTACCCAAAGACTTCACGACTAGAAATTTGGAACCCTTACTACTAGCCATGAAAATCCCTTTATAGAAAATAGCGAGGAGCACCCAATGAAAATTCACTCCATACTTCTCATCCAACACTTTTGTCTTAACTGCCAACTACCTCAAAAAATTATGAGGTCTATGTTCTTTTCTAGCACGGAGCTACCACCCTACTGCACTTTGACCTGTAATCAATCCCTTGGTGATACTATCACTTCAAAGATATCTTGAAACTGACTCATCCTATCCATCAAACACAGTCACCTATAACTTTCCCCTGCAAAAGATTAAAATAATTCATTTCCCTTACTCCTAAATTCTTCTCAGGATGGTGGCCTGATCTTATCCTGCTGCACAAATCTCTGCAAATCATTTTTGTTAGACCTCATCACCATGTTTCAGCTACATTAATGTAGACTTAGAAATCAACCCGATCCACCTACATTTCTACAAATAGACCCTATACCATCATGGAAATTAGATCCCTTGGTGATGATTCAACAACCATATACCTATCCAGTGGTTATTTCGTGCGCGCGCGACAAGCAACAAATCTAGTCATCTCTTTTTAAAACTGATTTGAATCTTGACCGTCGATCATTACCCATGTTGGCACCTCAATGTTCCAAATCACTTAACATGATATTGTTCATGACATGGCAAATGGACCCAAAAATTAGCCAATAGAATATCACCACCCGCGATGCATCAGTATATGGCCCTACCTCTCTTTAGCCTAAGATGAACCAGGACACATGGCAACATCATGTAATTATCATCCATCAAACAAAAATATCTATCGACCAAGACTTAGCCCATAAGCCGAGGCCTCAAGCTATTTGAAAATAATATAAATTGGCCACTGGGACCCACCAATCACTAGCATCGAGTAAAATTCACTATCGAACAATTAAGGGAAAAGCACCTTCGATGACAAAAGTTATTCAACATATTGACTGTAGCTAGCCTGAGACATGTGGCAATGTCTTGTGAATTCTCCAACCCATGGAAGAATATTCCATCTCATCTCATGATCTCACGAACACCATTCATCTCTCAACCTAAGTACATGGTAATTGCTTGCTAACTCTCTGACTGCATCATTGATCGCCCCAAACTCTCATGACATGGCAACTAACTACCCTCTCCAGCTCTCTGATTTAATTCACTAATAATCATTAACTGTCGCAAGCTCATGAATAACCTCCACTCGCTAACTCGTGACCATTAACTACCAATTACCTCAGACAGTCGCGACCTCGCAACTAACAGTCATCTCTAGCTAGCTAGCCGCAATGTTGACCACCTATTTATCTTGCGACCTCGCGGCCACCCTCCGCTTGTGACACATGACACATTATGATTTGCTACCTCATCTGCCACATCACCATGTAGTCACCAGGTGCCCACAAAATATTTGCTAGTCAGTTCATTTGTTTACCACGCGCGCGTGAGACTCCTGCCAAAAGGTGCCTGCCTTTTCGACACTTCTTATGTATGCATCAATATATATATAAATAACAAGCTATCCTCTAATACAAGCAATGTGGGATAAATGTAATTAAAAAACCCTCGCCCTTATCACATGCTCCCAGACTACCATAACCCTGCACATTTCCATGACTTGGCTATAAATCTCAGTGTCAAAACATGACTTCTCCAAATAATGCAGTTATATTTCTTATGCCTTCACCAAATTTCAACAAAAAAATGAGAGTGTTTAAAAACCCCTTTGTGAAATTTTTATTGCCACTGGTTAGAATAGGGTGGCATATTTTAAAACATCTATTTTCAAGGGGCATGTTCAAGTGACTTTCTGGAAGAGCCCTTAAGGTTGGACAAGAGGTGACATGGAAGAGAATCCTCAGGAGCTAGCAAAAATTTTAGCTAGTATATTTTGTAATTCTCTTCAGGATAGAGATGTTCTGGCTCAGGGTCCTAACCCGAAAGGGAAATTTATTATTGCCTCTGGTTACCAAGAGCTAGATAGGAAGTTGTATGGTTGGGATTGAGTGCCTTGGTAGAAGCAAGTTTGAAATAGCTTCTCCTGGCCCAAGTACAACTTTTTTATTTGGGTGGTTGCCCAAGGTAGATGCCTAACTTGGGAGAATTTAAGGAAGAGAGACTTCCATGGTCCCTCTAGATGTGCCCTTTGTAAGAAGAATGAAGAATGTAGTTCCCATCTTTTTTTTTCAGTGTTCTTATTCTAGAGAGATTTGACACCTGTGGTGGAGAGCGTGGAATCATACTTATATTCATGCTACTTCTTTAATAGAATTTTGGGATAACATGGGTTGTCCTCCAGTCAAATCCTCTATTATGTAGGTGGCTTGGCTTCTTGGTCTGATTCTCATCATCTGGAATTTATGGTTGGAAAGGAATATAATTATCAGGATTAAAAAATGACAAGTGCTCTTCTTTGGAGAAACATTGTTTACAAACTTAAGGAAATAGTTCTTACAAAATGTGACATTACTGGACCTATAGATGCTAGTGATTTTGTTGTGGTAAAGAATTTGAATCTTGTTGGCAATGGATTTGGCCCCTCTGCTAGAAGGAAATTGAGGTAGTTCAAATAGAAAATTCAAAGAGCAGGAAGGTGGTTCCCTCCTCCTGATGGAGTTTTGAAGATTAATATAGATTGGTCCTCTAGAGGGAATCTCAAACATGCAGGAATTACCATGGTATTGGTAGAAATAACAATGGAAATGTTGTGTTATTTTTCTCTACCTATAAGGGTTGCCACTCTAAAAATATTATGGAGGATATAACTATTCTTGGTACTATAGAAGAAGGATGCTCTCTTGGTTGGAAGAGGTATATTTGTGAGTTAGACTCTCAGATTGTTATTGATATGTCGAATACTCAACATCTGGAGGAGGTTAATTGATAGTTAGTTATGGTAGTAAAATAAATCTTGAATCTTTGTTCCTTTCTTGATCATATTTCCTTCAGTCATATTTCATGGGAGTGGAATAAGAAGGTTGGTTGTTTGGAAAAATGGGCTTCAGAGAACTCAGTTGGGTGGGATATGGATGATTAGGGCATCTTGAGGCCAAAGTATAAGGAGATGTTGGATAGTTTTATTAAGGATGACAAAGTTGTGTAGGTGTACCCTTTATGGGTTTGGTTCTTCTTATTAGTTGTTGTGTTTTATTGGTCTAGCCTTGGCCTTTGCTGTGTATTCTTCGATTTGCTCTCAATAAATTTTTACCCCTCCTTTTTAAAAAAAATAAAATAAAAAATAAAGTATAATTTAATATATTAATTATATTATATTATTATATACTTAAATTAATATTATTTAATCATATATATATGTATATATGTATATTATATTATATTATAATTTATTAAATATTAATATATTATAATACAATTTAATATAGTATTATATTAAATGATATAATATAACATATAGAAATTATTGATAGTAAAATGTAATTAAAAATAAGAATGATTAATATTACAAATAATATAAATATAATAAATATTAAAATTCAATTAATTTACTAAATAATAAAAATAATGAGAAAATCTATGAAATATGTGGGAAATAGAGTGGTGACTTTGTAATTGGCAACTAATTCCATTTATTTCAGAAAAAATAATTCAATTAAAAAAAAAATTTAAACTTTTTTTTTTTAAATTATAAAAATCGCAACCAAAAAGATTGTCTTTTCATGTCCTACAAATTTGTCCCTATAATGCAAAATATTTCGAACCAATAATATTTTAGAATTTATAAAATAAAAAAATTTACATCTAAACTTTATATTTTCGTTCAAATAAAATAAATAATCAATTTTGATTGGTAGAAAGCCAATTGATTAATAGCCAATAAAGACTAAAGTGAATACAGTAGTATTGCCTAAATGACAAGTACTAATAAAACTTAATTTATTTAGTTCCTAATTGCTAATATGTGGTGGAATTAATAAATTTTATTCATTAAATCTTTCCACTTAACTACATTTCCTTCTAACTTTTTCCTCTACTTGACACTTCTTTTTATTTCCTCCTCCACTTGCCACTACCACCTACTAAATATCTTTTCCAATTAACTCTTCCATCTTCCCCTTTTATATTCCTCTCTTCTCCACTTCTCCTTTTAGATTTTCTATTTCTTCCTCTGTTGTCTCCACTTGACTTGTCCTTTCATGTCATCTTGATCATCAATTATCTTGAGTTTCAAATTGATCTTGTTCATCCAAACAATTTGAAAAAGCTATAAATTGAGTCAATTGGTCATTTCTACTAAGCACAAATCTTTGATCTTCTTTGTATCATTGTCACTATCATTTGCTTTCAATTGTTTTGTGTACACTTTAAATTTTGAGAGCACTATTAGAGAAAAAGTAAGAAGGACGATGGAGGCTACTTAATTTGAATATGTTTGCTTTATACTTATTTTTATGTTTAACATTTGAACCGACCTCTTCGTTGGGTAGATTAGATGTTTATCTGATGGAATTAGGATTCTCTTGGTGATCTGTACATTTCATGTTTTCCCCCTCATTTTCTTAGCACTATATTTCTGGGGAACTTGAAGTGAAGCACTCAAAATCTGATAGGAAAGAGTTTTCTATCTCGAGGAAAGAGTGAGGCAATTTTCCTTTAAGCGTTGCATTTGATCTAATTTTTAATGCATGTGCAAGGTTTGGCACTACATTTTCTTTAATCTTCACCACACTTGTAGGATCCAACAATGTATTTATTTCGATGTCTAACACAATTGCCTTAATATAATATGCTTGTAGGATTTTATAAGCATTTATTAATTTGTTCTTTCATGCAATAGATTAGTATTTCCATTTATGTTTTGTTTCAATCAAGTTTACAATCACCCTTAGAGCTAGCTGGATCAATGAACAACAACAATTGCACTTAGATCTAGGTAGGTGGTTGAACAAACAAATTTTTTACATAGATTAATCAAGTGGTGAAATAAACCCTACAAATTTTATCTAGCTTTAATTAGGGAAAAAATGAACATCAATTTATTGTATCTAGATCTAATTAGGGCGGTGAAAAGAGCATGAATGTAACCAATTTCATTTTGAAACTACTATTTTTATTTCTATTAGATTATGCAATGCAATTGCTATAATGTATACTGCACTTGTTTAAGTTTTTAATGCATGTGCTTCAATTAGTAGTGTGGATTTTGTAATCTTTAATGCATCCAATGGAATTTTCATTGTATTTGTCAAAAATATCACCACATTTGCCTGTCTACACCACATATGTCTGGTAACTAATCAAACTTCTACTTTAAAATATCTTTCAACATTTCAATTCTTTGTTTAGTCTAGGATAGTGGGACTTGGTGTTACTAATGGTCGATGTAGGTGCATTTGGAGTTCAGGGGAAAAATAATTTTATTTGAAACTATTGACAAGTTTGTTGTTGAAAACTGAGATAGATGTGTTATTATAAATAATATTGTTTGCATTTTTTATATTAGATCACATTTACTTTCTCAATGGAATGGACAAGTGTTTGATGTATACGATGCACTTGTACAATTTTATATATGTTACCCATATTAGTGTGTGAATTATTCTCTCCTCTCACCTTCGCAAAACTTATTTGTAAAAGAAACACGTATGAAATCCCTTTTTTACTTTTCAATAGGAGAGAGAACACTCCCCAAAAGAGAGAATCAAGAGTATTAAGAAGCCCCCTCCAAAGTGGGCACCTATTGCACCACCAACAAAGCTAACAAATGAAGGAACTTACTTTCAGTGAATGGTTTGGTGAAGATGTCTGTAATTAGATCTTATCTCACAGTACATGTGATCAATTAAATGCACATGAATTATCTCCCAAATGTAGTATATGTAGATCTCAAATTTCTTAGTCCTCTAATGATGGAACAAATTGTGAGAGATCTATATGGTACTTTGGTTATCGCAAAAGATGACTATAATCTTCCTAAAATTAGTTCATAACTTGTAAAGAATGTTCTAAATCCAAATAGCCTTACTAGAAGCATTAAGTGCACCTTGATACTTATCCTTTTTATATGAAAGATAAATTGTAGACTACTTCATTCTTGACTAAAAAATTGGAGTGGAACTAATAGAGAATCAATATTTTGAAGTAAACTTGTGATCTTGAGAATTTTCCACCCAATCTAAAATTTGTGTATCCCACCAAGTCAAGGGACATTCCAATTTCCCTCTACATAGTAAATCCCATGACTATGGGTATCCCAAATATAGTGAAGAATCCTCTTAGTTTCTTTCTGGGATAGCTCATGGGGGGCTTGCATAAATTGAGAGACCATGCCTACAACACATGAAATGACATGTTTTGTGAGAATCAAATATATGAGACAACCAACAAAATATCAATACACAGTGTCATTCACCAAAGATGAAGAACACTTAGCCTCAAGTTTGACCCCAAACAGACATGGATTCATTGCAGGCTTACATTCGACCATGCAAAATATGGAGAGTATATATAGAGCATACTTAGGTTGTGCAAGAAATATCTTTAAAGAAGGTTGAGTGATCTCAATCCCTAATACGTAGTGCAAAGGGCCTAAGTTTGACATCAAGAAACGATCATGAAAGGTAATTTTCACTATTGGAATGGTGGATGAGTGGCTCCCTATGTGCTAAAGTGATGAAACTTTTATACTATATTGATTCTTGTAATAGAAGCACCTGCATGATCAAACAACAAAACAAAAATACCTTCCACAAGGAGAGCATCAAGAAATGAATTGCTATATTTCTCAAGAAGCAAAGATTAAAAGATGAGATTACAATGTGATGCTTTTGATGACATTAAGTTTTGTCATTAGTATACTTAAAGTGAAAACATGATAAAGGTAATCAGTATAGGCATAACCAATAGAAAACAAGCATACCTGACGAGATGACAATGTCTATCATGAAAATGCTAAGTATAGAATTGACTGACGAACACTGACTAGTGTTCAACCGACGATAAAGCACATTACCAACGGTAAAATTTTATGAACATCGCCGAAAGAGCAGAAAAGGCAAGAACCTGACAGATAGTTCAATTAAGGGACACCAACAGAGTAGAAAACTGATAGAACAAAGAATGAAAGAAAACTAACAGACTGATAGAGCAGCCCGACCATCAGAATCGACAGTCAGTTATAGAACCCGCAAAATGTGGATCTGACTTTACACGTCAGATAAAACATTGTAATTCCATTTTTAGAGTTTTTATTTGTTTTTAAACTTTACTTGGGGTTCAAGAAAGCATATTGTAAATGTTTTAAAGTATCCTAATAGATCTAAAACATAACTAACTAAATATCAAGGTCAAGTTGTAAACCTTGGATCTAGAGATAATTTGAAAAGCATGAATCAAGAATATACCTAGAAACTAGTATAAATAGATGTTCAATCATTTGTAATAAAAGACATGAAGTAACTTGGAAATATTATTGTACCCATGGAGAGCATCTAAGTAGCAGAAGAGAATTCATGTAAAGTTCAGAAATAGACTATATCAGTTATCAAGAACATAGACAAGGCTACCGAAGAGCAGAGACAAGGTATTATTCAAATCACTCAAGGTGATTACATATACATTGTAAGCTTTACAGGATCTGTTATCATAAATTAGAGATTGAATATACTATCAGATCAACATTTATATTGTAGTTGCATTCTAACAAGTGCATCACATAAAAAATCCTTTTGTAGAAGGTGGACTTAACAATTCTTTGATAAATCTCTTAACAAAGTGCACACCTAACAGTGTTGCTAAAGCTTCAAATGAAGTAGATCCTAATAGGTCTCCACTCTAATACTCCTAACAGGGTAGATCATCAGAAGTGATCAAATTGTAAGCCTTAACTGGCTCCCTTCT
>MU226747.1:1443298-1461211 GCA_018584345.1 Thuja plicata | reverse complement strand
TCATGTATGTTTCTTGAATGTTTACACATGTAAAGAACTTATATTATGATTTCACATACATAAGGAAAGATGAACAGATAGATAGGAATATACAAATCTGATGACACAAAGGTTAATGGGCCAACCATATAAAAAAATTTAGAGGTATTGATTCACCCCTCCCCTCTCAGTACATCATTCCAATAATTCCAACAATTGGTATCAAAGCTAAGTCTCTTTCTTGAAAAGCTTAAATACTTAAGAGAAAAGATCAATACAATGGAAAAGTATAGACTAGACAAGACTATTGAGAATAAGTAGTTACAAATGCAGATTTACTATGAGCAGTATAAAGAGGCAAGAGTAAGGATGAGAAAGTTTCTTGATGAAAGAAATATCATGGAAACTAGGCTTAATGAGAAAGATTATCAAGAAGAGGAGATCCCATATTACTTCAAATCAGCTGAATCTGCTATAAGCAAAGCATCAGACACATTAGTAGAAGAGATCACAAGTCTACAAGAAGTCAATCTACATCTGATAGAGCAAATAAAAATGCTGCAAATTGGTCAAGAGACTCAGATGGTAAAAATGATTGATGTCATGAATGATTCAAGAAAATTTGAATCAGAAAGAACATTGGCTATTGATGATAGGAGGAAAATTACAGAGAAGATACAAGAAAAAGAATCAGAAATTCAAAGACTTATTGATCATCACCATGAGATTACCAACCAGATTATTCTTATGAGTCAAGAGGCAAACAGATTAAATTTTGAACTCATTGAATGAATACAGATCATCGGTGAGCTAAGGGAAGAGAATGAGAAGCTAAAGCATGAAGTCAAAATTTAGAATCAACACAATGAATTGATCAAGAAAGCTGAAGATAGCAACAAAAGAATGGATGATTTCCTTGACAAACAAAGAAGAGTCAAAAACTACACAGGTATAGGGTACACCGACAATGGAGAATCATCTAATCAATCAGATCAAAGGAACGTTTATGCAAATCCAAGAACCAAGATGCTGTTATGCAATCACTATGGAAAACTAGGCCACACCTCAAACATTTGTAGAAACAAAATGAAAGGTATTCCTCAATCACAGTATACTTTCATTGGTAATTGTTATAAATGTCACAAGAAAGGACACAAGGCATTTGAATGCAGATCCAAGGTGACAAATCCAAAGAAGGAAACCTACCTGGATAAGTACCATCCTACCTGCAAAATAAATGGACATACACATCAGGAGTGTTGGAAAAAGAGAAAGAAGGCATGGACACCAAAAGAACCTGATAATGGCTACAAACCAACAAGAGTCGGTAACTCATATGTTTGGGACTATAACACATGGGTAAATTGCATAGCATGTGGAAGGTTTGGTCATATATCTACCAACTGTATGAGAAAATGGATTAGAAGACCAAGAGGATGGTTCAATCCAGGTATGGCATGTTTACATTATCATAAGGTTGGACATGTGATAAAATATTGCAAAGACCGACTAATAGAAACAAGCACTTATACCAATGGAAACACCATTGATGACATCAAGAAGATGAGAAACAAGATGTGGATAAAAGCTACAAACACTGAAGGTGCTGGAACAAGCAATGGAAATGATGACGCCCCATCCAATGGATCTAGTGGCATCACCATTTCCAACTAAGTTGCAAGTATGGAACTATATTATGACAAGTTATATTATGCATTAGTTCCATTACATATTGATCATATAGACAAATTAGCATTATTGAAGATGCACTATATTGTTACTTGTAATATTATTGAAAAAAACCATCAGTTAATGGGTACAAATTAGCATCGGTGAACACACACAGAAAATTTGACATTACTTACCAAAATGTATCGATCATTACACAAAATCCAAGTCACTAAGTGTAAACTGACAGACATCAGTGATCCTTGAGCCGACATAAGTTGTCATCACCATTTTACCGACAATCATCGGTGAAGTCACCAAAGCTTCTAGCAACCCCGACACTTTGTGCCTACACCAAAGATGTTATTTATGCCTCAACCGACGAACTCAGTCTTTGTATACCAACAAACTCGTTGGGCATTAATGACAACTTAGGGCACAAAAGTTATAAAAATGCAACGGAAGAACTTATTTCACACCTGCAATTTTTGAGCAACCAAGCAGAGCTAAGAAGAGTGATTGAAGAGAAGATTAAAGTGTGACCTCAACAAGATTTTAACACAACTCAAAGGATTCACGAGTGATCATAGAGATTCAGTAAGTACCTACATTCATCAACCGCACTATTTAAGTTATGGAAAGCCCTAAATTTCTGAAAATGATGGCATCTACTTCAAGAATTGAAAAATTGAAAGAGGATAAGAAGAAAATGATTAATATTATCAACAACAACACTTGTGTTGAACCTAAATACAAGTTGCACTCAGAAATCGCATCACAACCTAATGATTCCAGAGCATTCTCTAGAATCCCACCTAGGTTTTTGCTGGTAGAGGATGTAAGGTCCTATATACATTGCAAGATCCCTAAATTAGGAGATCTAGACCTAGACAATGCCTATAAGGCACTATGTGATGAAGCTGGAAACTTGAAAGAAGAGCACAAGCATCTGGAAGCGAAAGGTCTGATGAATGCATTACATTTTCCCAGGCTTTTTAAGACTGAATGGATACATATAGTTCTAAAAAGAATGCATAGCCAGACATTATGGCTTAATGAGCCAAAGTGAATAACAAAAGATGTTATTCATGCAGTTACTGGATATCCCACAACCGACAAGCCACAAGCTCACAAGCACCCATCCTTAAAGGAAGTGGAAAAGCTAACTGGTGCAAAATTAGACAAGAGAGGTCTCAAGGTCAGCACTATCACTGACAAGGAACTCAAGTTTGGTGCATGTGTGGTAGGATACAAAATATTCTAGGCCAGCAGAATGAACAACATAGCAAGTACTGCTATGAGCACAACCTACAAGATCGTAAAATTGGGAAAGAAGATGGATCTTGCAGAGATCTTGTTGAATCAACTTGAGGAGAACATGAGCACCATAAGATCTTCAAGGAAAAACACTTGTAAGTTTAGTTCCCTCATTACGTGCATATTCTTTTACTTTGAAGAATACTTTCCTTCCATAGGCAAAGTAGTATGGGACACAAGCAAACCTGTAACCATACATATATGTGAGCATATAGAGTCATTAGGAACAGATTTTGATGACCTAATGAATGAATATTTCAAAGGTATTAAGGAAAGGATGCAAGCTAGAACAAGGATACCTGAGAGTTTGATAGAAGAACACAAAGAGGACATATGTTTTATGGTAGATACTGAACCTATATCAAACCAGTAGTACCTAGGAAATCCTGGCTATCACCATTAGAATATGAGATCAAAATAGGACAAGCTACTAAGTGCATCAAGGCACTATTGAATGAACCAGTGGACAACAATCAAGCAAGATTTGGCACTTATGAAGAAGCCAAACCAAAGATCAAGACATATCTTGTTGTCAAGAAATTTGTAAACAAGAAGAATAAGATAATAAAAGACTTAACCAAGAAATTTGCAATTAATAAAGAAGGTGAAGAAGAAATAGAAGGAAAGGAGGAACAAACCGAGGGCCAGTCACCTATCAGTGAAGATACATAAAATAATGACTCAGAGGGTACACAGTCAGATTCACCACCTAAGAAATCAAGAACAACAGTCACTTCAAGGACAAGAAGTAAAACTGCAAAGGAAGCAACTCCTTCACCGCTGAAGAAAGGAAAAGTGAGAACCTATAAGAGGAAACCAGTCTCACCAAAATAAAAATAGGCCAAAAGGAGGAAGTTGACAAGAACTAGAGAAGATATAGAAGACTCAACTATGGATGAAGCTGACATAGATGTGTAAAAAGGGAAAGAACCCTTGATTTCAAAAACAATTGACGAAATATGTAAAAACATCTCAGAATCACCATGTATTTATGATCCTAACATTAGGAAATGGTTGAAATTTGATCCAGAGGATCAAAAAAAAATTGAAGAAGCTATAATAGCTAAAATGTGCAAACATCATTATGTTCCACTACAATTCTCAGAATATGACGTTCCCAAGGAACTATTAGCGAGATTGTCTGCAAGATGGACATTTGCACTACATCAGGAAAAAGAGATAAGAGAAAGAGTACTTGTTACTCTTATACCTTCTGATTCAAAGAAGGAAGATATAAGTGAAATTATGAAAAAGTATGAAAAGGATTTCTCACCCAAAATGAGAGCATACAAATTTCTCAAGGGGAAGCTAATTGAGCTAGATCAAGACAACATTAAAAAGTGGTGCAAGATACTTAAAAATCCCATTAAGGAAGTGATCCCAGAGAAGGAATACATCATCATTAAGGATGCAAAAGATGACTCATCAATGGAATTGGACAGAGAAGAGAGTGAGGCAACCGAAAACCAGAATACTGAAGTTGCAGATGAGGTATGGCCCGACACTACTCTTGACAAAAATCAGAGTGAAGAAATCCAAATTCCACCAAGTCCAATTCATATTGACTTGAGTAATGAAGAAGAGGTTACCAAAGAATAATTGACAATAAAAGGTAACATAACTTAAGATATCAATGATGAAACATGGTTGGATAAAATCATCAATGACACTACAGGAAAAGACCCTACAGAAGAGGTGCAAAAAGATGAATATATCAATGATGAAACATGGTTGGATAATATCATCAATGACACTACAGGAAAAGACCCTGTAGAAGAGGTGCAAAAAGATAAAGATATCAATGTTGCATAGGGTAATACCAACGGACAGGATACACTTACTGACACTGCAGAGGTCAATACACTGACCAACATGAAAATTTTGATACAAGCTATTGATATTGAATCAATTCAGGAGAAATCATCTAAGAAAGATGATGATATACCCAAGGACACGGGTAATGATGAAAATAAAGATGCATCAGACACTCAAAAAGATACAGATACAAAGATGAAGGATGCAACTGACACTCAACAAAAGGTGTCTACTGAAAAAGACAAAGGAGAAGATACTAAAACAGATGAAACATTGAGAAAGGATGAAGAGAAAGAAAAGAGTGAAGAAGTTAAGCAAGATGAGAGCATGATAGAAAAGGAAGATAAATTTGTTGATACACCCAAGGCTAATGAAGAGACATTTTCACAAAACCAACCGATGGACTCTGAATAGAAGCAATAAGATGCTTCATCTTCTCGACATTCACCTACCAAATCAATCCAATCTCAAGGTCTACAAATGGTAGTTCACCAATCTATCTCCCAGCCAAAGAAGAAGAAGAAGGTAATGAAGAAAGACATCTTGGCTGTAACACTTGATGAGGTAATTGAAATACCCAAGTGTGATGTATCTACTTTGGATATTGAAGCACTTCAAAATTTTGGAGTGATGTGTCAGAGAAAAGCAATATAAGAGAAAATGAAAAAGGCACATAGGGAAGCCCAAGCACTTGATAAAGCTAGGGACATACTTCATCAACTTGTTCCTAATATCAAAGTTGAAAATAACATATCAGTCATGGAACAAATTGTAGTTCTTACCGACGCCATCACCAATCAAAATGCAGATGCAGAGAAGGCAATGGAAGAACATGCAAAGATGAAATATCAACACAAATTGGTTGAAAAGATCAGCCAAGAAGTGACAGAGAATAAGGTAAAGCTCTCTAAATTAGCAAGTCAATTAGAACCTATGATTGCTGAAGTTGTTACCTTAGTTCAGAAATTGTGCACACTTGAGAATTTCATGAAGGAGAATAGTGAAAAGCTGTCCCAACTAGATTCATCTCTAACAACTAGTGCACAAAGTTTAACCTCTGATGCAAACACAATAAATTTGCATCATGACAAGATCACAAAGGTAAACAGATTGAGACAAGAGATATGGGATGCAGAGACATAGTTTAGAAATGAGGTTACCGAGCTCTAGGCTCACATATTGCCAAACCTCACCACTCTGCAACAACACATAACAAATGCAAGAAATTTGATCTCAACTCTGGAGATGTCTGTAGTAGACAACATCTATGATATGCATGTGATAATATCACTTGAGCACGTGGCTCTAGAAAATTTGAAGGAGAAATGGGAAAAGATGATGGAGGAAATCAAAGCCTCACACTCTCACATTTTTGACAAGTTGTAAGTACCTTTGCCCTCGTTATCAAAAAAGGAGGAATGTATAGTACATATGTACAATATACTACTTTAGAATAAAGGAGATAAGGATATGTATAATGTATGTACAACAAGAATAGATATGTACAATATATCAGAAAAAAGGAAACAAAAAGGAGAAGTCAATTATATGTACATAAACTTACACTTATCGACATATGCATAGGGGGAGTCATTTCATGACTAAGAAATAAGTATACACATGTGTACATACTAAATACATCAATTATGTTGCACATATCAGTTTTTGATACTAATATCAAAGGGGGAGATTGATGACATTAAGTTTTTCCATTAGTATACTTAAAGTGAAAATAATAATAAAGGTCATTGGTATAGGCATAACCAATGGACAACAAGCATATCCGACGAGATGAAAATGTCTATCATGAAAATGCTAAGTATAGAATTGACCGAAGAACACTGACTAGTGTTCAACTAATGACAAAGCATAAAGGACATTACCAACGGTACAGTTTTGTGAACATCGTCGACAGAGCAGAAAAGGCAAGAACCCGATGAATAGTTCAATTGAGGGACACCGACGGAGTAGAAAAATGACAGAACAAAGAATAAAAGAATACTAATAGACTGAAAGAGCAGCCCGACCATCAGAACTGACAGTCAGTTACAGAACCTGCAAAAAGTGGATTTGACTTTACACGTCAGATAAAACATTGTAATTCTATTTTTAGAGTTTTTATTTGTTTTAAAACTTTACTTGAGGGTCAAGCAAGCATATTGTAAATGTTTTAAATCATCCTAATGGATCTAAAACATAACTAACTAAAGATCAAGGTCAAGTTGTAAACCTTGGATCTAGAGTTAACTTGAAAAGCGTGAATCAAGAATATACCTAGAAACTAGTATAAATAGATGTTCAATCATTTGTAATAAAAGACATGAAGTAACTTGGAAAAATGATTATAGCCATGGAGAGAATCTAAGCAACAGAAGGGAATTCATGCAAATTTCATAAATAGATTATATCAGTTATCAAGAATACAGACAAGGCTACCGACAAGCAGAGACAAGGTATTATTCAAATCACTCAAGGTGATTACATATACATTGTAAGCTTTACAGGATCCCTTATCAACAATTAGAGATTTCATATACTATCATATCAACATTTATATTGTAGTTGTATTCTAACAAGTGCATCACATTAGAAATCCTTTTGTAGAAGGTGGACTTAATAGTTCTTTGCTAAATCTCTTAATAGAGTGCACACCTAACGGTGTTGCTAAAGCTTCAAACGAAGTAGATCCTAATAGGTCTCCACTCTAATACTCCTAATAGGGTAGATCATAAGAAGTGATCAAATTGTAACCCTTAACTGACTCCCTTCTTATCTACAAATAGTGAAGTTTTGTGGGTAGACATCCCCACCGCAATTTTTACTTCCTAATAGGAGTTTTCTGCGATATTATATCATGTGTTATGTGTTATTTATTTTCATGTATGTTTCTTGAATGTTTACACATGTAAAGAACTTATATTATGATTTCACATACATAAGGAAAGATGAACAAATAGATATGAATATACAAATCTGATAACACAAAGGTTAATGGGTCAACCACATAAAAAGTTTTAGAGGTACTGATTCACCCCTCCCCTCTCAGTACATCATTCCAATAATTCCAACAGCTTTTACAAAATGCATGTCTCTAGAAATAGAGAAAAATAAAAGCTAAGATGTGCAAACTAGTGCATGATATGTAAACTAGACCTTAAAAACCAAATTATGTTGAATTAGACAAAATAAAACTAAATTAGGATAAACTAAGTGAACTTAATCTAGGAAAGAATGTGCAAAAATGAGCTCAAATATGTATATGACTATGTAAGAGAATATTATTTGAGTATGTGCACAATTATTTTATGTAAGAATATGAAATGTGCTTAATTCAAAAAAACCATGTACGAAGCACCACAAATGCGTGATCTAATACCCCCTCCCCCCTCCCCAAAGTGAAAGTTGACTTAGGGAAAAAATTCTGTAAGAATTAAATTAAAGAATGGCTCTAGGCAATAAAAGGATTGATTAGGTACATATGTACAATTAAGGCCTCTCAAAGTGAATAAAAAGGAGGAAAAACACTTCGGAGAAGGCTCCTCTCCAAAAGTGAGAGATTCATTGCATGAAAGAAACATGAAATAGAAAGGAGAGGAGGACTAAAAAGCATCTAAGAAAATATCCCAAAAGAATAGGAACATGAAGAATATCCTCAAAGTATAAATAAGTTGCAAACAATAGTCAAATGATAATTGCTACAATGTTGAATGAGGAACCTTCTTTGAAACAAAGATGATGATTAGGATCAAGAAGACAAAAATCTGCATGAGTGCCCCCAAAAACACTACTTGAAAAATGAATAGATGGAAAATAAAAGGCAAGCATATGGTAGTCAAAGATATAGATGGCACATGAATCTGTATGAGTGACCCTAACAATACTACTTAACCATGCAAGAGTAAATTGCTAGTAAAAAATATAGGTGCTAATTGTCTAAAGAACTAGTCAATTGAGGATAAATCACCTCCACAAAATTAGAATGTAAGAGTGGCTATATGGTAAAACTCTATCTCATCAAAACACAATTGCTACATCTGATTAATACATTGGAACAATTATTGAATATACAGCTCACTCCAAATTGAAGTAAGGGAAGAATTAGCACCAATAGTTGAATTCCCCCAAGAATGTTGACAAAGGAGATAAATGATAGATCCACCAAAACTGTGTCACCATGTAGTTCACAAAGGAGAATTTGAATGTGCACAAGAAAGTACCTACAATTAAAAAAATTTATGCATCCAATGCATACACACATGGGAAGAGAATTACTAGGATTGGATGTCATTGTGGAGGGACACTCATCTGATAAAGGTGTGATGGAAAAATAAAAAAGGAACTACAAAAAACCCCCATGTCACTTTATAATATAGTGTATGTACAAAATAAAGCACGACATAATGTACAAGATCCTCCAAAAACCATACAAAAGTGCAACACTTTATCTCAGTGCATCTACAACATAAAGTGTATGTAAGAGATGCTCAAAATGCCCATGCAGGGAAAAGTGTTGGGAATACATTTAGAAAAAATCAATTAAAGTCATCTAATGCAAACAAAAAGTTTCTAGTATCCAAAACAACGAAGTTATTATCCATGATGTGAAAACACAAAAAACTTGAATAAGATATTCTTGGGGCAAAATCTATAAAAAAAATTATGGATATATTTGAAGACCTCTTGAAGAGATTGTTCCATTGCCACAATAATCACAAAAATAGAGAAAAAGGTAAAAATGATATTGCAAATTATATCCACTGTGATAAGTTGTGTGTTCCATTTACCTTTCTCCTATGCTTCAACTTATCCTACTAGTGTTTCAAGATCACAGGGATCCTTGTTTGTTTCTTTAGTGGTTGTACCTTGTGGGAAATGTTCTACATGTTGCTTCGAAACATCCTCATTTTGATGTCACAAGTGTGTATGGGGAAATCTTCAATCTATTGGGAGAAAGCTTAAACATGAAAATATTAGTGGGTTAGCACATATAAGAGATTAAAATCATGAATATAATTGAAACAACACGAAATCATCCATAACATCAAATTGAGCTAAAAACAAGTCTCACACTATTAAGCCTTATTTTATTTGCTCATGAAAAGGATTGTGGATGTGCTCTCTCTCTAAAAAACACAAATATATTAATCCCAAAGTGATTTCTTTCTTGATGGTGGATGAGAGTTAGAAATGCAACTATTGGATTTCTAACTCATGGATAATGAGAGAACTCAAGAAATAGCATGAAGAAACTAGTCTCAAGCTTCCCATAATGAAGAAATGAGAATGCAATTCTAAACTAAAGTGATATGCAAGATTTAAACTAAGACTCATTCACCATTATCTTAGCATATGATATCTATATTTAACAATGAACTAAGATTATGAAACATGAAAACAACTACGAAATTCAAAAGCTATTCTAGCATAATAACAATGCAAAAATGAGAGATGATTTTAAAGGAAAAAGACCTCCTATTTATAGATTTTTAGGGCAAGAATGAGGGCTTGGATGAAGAGTCACATATGTGGAATCCAATAGGATCCACATAAGGGACACATGGGCTTGGAAAAAAGGTCAACTTAGAGAATTTAAGGTATGATTGGCTCAATATTTCTCACACATGTGTGAGCAACATTGGATAAAGGAATATGGGACAAAGATGTAAGAGAATTTAAGTCAACCTTAAATGCATTTGGTTGGGGATTCAAGGGATGTGACATGGGGGTTGACTTGGGTGAGGGTTAGGATTTCTTAATCCATGAATTAGGATTGTGCAAATTTTTAAGGGTTGATTAGGCTTGGATAAGAGGGTAAGGGGGAGATTTAGGAGGATGTGATGGGAGGAGAGAGAATGAGTGGACATGATAATTAATAAATCAATATTAATTAATTAATTGAATAAGAGAGGTTAGTATGTGTGAATGGGTTGGGTTGAGTTAGAACTATGGGTTAGGTAGTCGGGATAGGTTAGGTAAGGGGTTAAAGTTAGGAGCCATGTGCTCAAATTTATTAAATGGATTTTATTTATTCAAAAGGGGAATTTGGGGATTAATTTAAATAGGCAAATTATATTAATTCAAATTAATAGAATAAAGGGGGATTTAATTAATTAGCTGGCTATGGGTTGCCATTATATAATTAATTAGACTATAGTTAATTAATTAAATTAATTAGCTAGTGGGATGATATTAATTGATTAAATATTAAATATTAATCAATAATTCCCTAGGAGAGAGCTAAATTAGATTACAAATTTGTGAGATTAGATTTAAGTGTCTACATTTATCCCATCTTTGATGTGGTGTCTTAATCGACATTGTGTCAAAGAAAAGAAAATGAGAGCCTTAGAGAGAATTGGGTATCTAAGGGTCAAAGAAAATAAAATGAGAGGCCTTAGAGAGAATTGGGTATCTAAGGGTCATCGTGTCAAAGCGATGATGGTGAGAGGGTGTGCCCCCTTAAGAAAATAGTGCAAAAGGTGCGGGAAATTTTCTCAAAAAAGAGGCGGATAAGGAAGAGAGAGGATGAAGAAAGGTGAAGAAAAAAGGGAAATGAGTGGGCATGGAAAGCTGTTTCCAATGGGGGGGGGGGGTTCAAGAGATCCCAAGGGTAGATTGAGGGTATGATGCCCCAATCGGGAATAGGGAATAAATAGGAGCCTTACCAAAAGAAAATATGCAAAGTGCAACATGAATCTAACCATGTAGTTAACTAAAATGAGACAAGGGGATTATATTTTTGTTATTGTCAGAGAGCACATCCTAGTTTAATATAGGAACGCTAGAGAATTGCCAAGGTTACTAGGAATGCAAGGGCCTTATCACCAATGTTGCATGAGACTGACACAACAGACACGCATGGATTGGACCAACATCACACATGAGTCTCGAGAGATTCAAGGGGGAAATGATGTTGGGTAACCCATAAACACACATACAAAAAGAAAAGGATCAAGACCTTATCCCAGGCGCATCCATTCGTAGTGTACCATGATATGAAGGATCATGGAAACTTTGAGGAGGGGAAAAACCAAGATAGTCGAAAATGATAATTAAGAACCAACATAAAAAAATCAAGACCAAAATAAGTATCTACAAAACTCCTTTTTCCAGAGAGATCAAAGGTATGGAGAACTGCTTGGATTGAGGTTGGACATGAGGAAGGATACATCCTTCAAGGAAATACTGATGGGTGAGACTACAAATTTTTGTTTTGGATGGAAAAAGATGTATCGAGGATAATCACAAGATCAAGAGTTTCTCAGAAAGGAACTTGATGAAGCATGAGACTCCGAGGAACAAAGAATCTAGATCATTTTCTGCAAGATGATTGACCTAGGATGCATAATATGTACAAGGGGACTTGAACAAAAGACTGAACTAATGTTGAGATGAGACTAGAATGAGCAGTTGTATACAAAAGGTATGTGCAAAGTTTAGGTATTGGGATAGGACATGATGTACAACTAACTAACTGGAAGCTCATGGATTTGGGATAATAGTTTGATTCTGTAATGGGTGCGTATGATAATGGAACACCTAGGGAATATGGGTTCTGTGATGGAGACTTTATTGGGAGTGGTAGACGGGTGAATGAGATGGATGGAGAGGAGAGTTTGATAGATAATGGTACGGTCCACTATGCGTGATGCCTGTTTGTCAGGTTTTTATCACACATACTTGTCCAAGGTGCCTGATTACCAAGTTTTTACCATTGGATGATTTATTTCTCTTTACTTTTTATATTTTTATACTTTTTTATTTTTTTTTGTTATAACAAGGCACATATTGCTAGGTTTTTACCAAGATAACCATTTTCCAGGACTTTTTTATATTTTTATGGATTTTTTCAAATGAGTGAGGTATACTGCATGGATCGGGCATAGAAATGCTTGAGGTGAATGATGTTGATGAGATCATTCAGAGGTTCCCCTTCGGGTGTATATAAATGATATGCTCCTAATCCAAAGTTTTTTGTGAAAATGTAAGGACCCAGTCGTGTAACGTCAAACTTCCCTTTCTTTTCTCTATCTGCTTGTAATTTTTGGTTCTCTTTGAGGACTAAACCCCCCACCTAGAATTATCATAGATGGATTTTCTTGTTATAGCTTCTCTAAAGCCTATTTTGGTAGACAATGAGGTGATCATAGGCTTTTTGTATCTTCTCATCTAACATATCCAGTTGTGTGAGGTGTGCTACACAATAATCTTTAGCTGTGATTAGGTTTTTGAGTGAAACGCGTAGTGATGACAATTCAACCTCAATTGGTAAGACAACCTCTGCATCATATACAAGAGAATATGAGGTGGTGCTTATGGGGGTATGATAGGAAGTATGATATGTCCAGAGTGTAGGGTTAATTTGGAGGTCCCAATCATGACCAGAATCATTGATAACTTTCTTGGGGATCTTTAGGAGGGTTTTGTTAGTTACCTCAGCTTGGTCATTTCCTTGTTGAAAATATGGACTAGAAAAGTGATGGTGGATGTGGAATTGGTCACACAGATCTTTTATGTGTTGATTTTAAAAAGGTGTGTCATGATTTGTGAAAATGGTGGATGGAACGCCAAAATGACAAATGATGTAGTACATGACAAACTTGGATATTTGGATACCTATTGTGAGGGTGAGCAAAATTGCTTCCACCCACTTGGTGAAGTACTCGGAAGTAGTGATGATGTACATGTGTCCCTCTGAGGATAGAGGGTTGATCTTGCCAATGAGGTCAAAGCCCCAACATGAAAATGGCCATGGAGGTGCGATGTGATGCAGATCTTGCATTGGGGCATGAATCAGATTGGCATGTTGTTTACATGGTAGGCATTTTCCCATAAGAATCATGTTCCATTATGGGCCAATAATACCCTACTCTGAGAAGTTGCTTGGCTAAGACCATGCCACTCATGTGGGCACCGCAAATTCCATCATGTACCTCCTGTAATTTCTGGGTGGCCTTGTTTGAGTCTAAACATCTAGAGAGGACATTGTGGTATCCCCGATGATATAAGGTATTAGGTACAAGCGTGTAGAGGAATGCTCTGCATATAAGGTTCTTGCATTGGTTATTTGTGAGGTGACGGGATATGATACCATTTTTTAGATAAGTGTGGATGTCATGGTACCACACAGACTGGGGACCAACCAAGGTGCACAACATTTTAGAATCAACTCTTGCTTAAGAAAGTACACAGAGCTTCTCAATCAAGAATTCATACGGTGTTGCATCCCAAGAAATTTCTAGAAGGGATCCGATGGTGGCCATTGAATCTGTTGCTTTGTTTTGTAATCAGGGCACCTGTGTGATTTGTAAACTTAGAAATAGCTCTTTCATTTTGTCTACCAATTTTTTGTAGGGCAGTAGCTTATCATATTTTGTCTAGAATTCATCTAGGACTTTCTTTATGATGAGTTGTGAATCTCCAAATACTTATAGTTATGTGATGTTCCATTGAATTGCCATTTTTAACCTGGAGATGAGTGTTTCATACCCTGCAATATTATTGGTACAAGGAAATCCTAATTTGAATAATTTAGGAATGTAGTCACCTTGAGGGGTGAAAAAGAGTACTCCCACCCCTAACCCATGAGACATATAAGATCCATCAAAATAAAGCTTCTAAGTATGTTGTTCTTTGACCATGAATTTGTGTTCATCGGGAAATTCCATGACTAAGGGATACACATCTACTAGTGGTGCTTCGACCAACTAATCCATAATGACTTGTCCTTTGATTGTATTTCTATCCACATATTGGATATCAAAATCAGCAAGGAGAATCACCCATTTAGCCATGTAGTCTGTGAGGGTAGTTCTAGATAGTAGATATTTGAGAGGATCCGCTTTGGATATGAGCTTTATAGTATGAATGAGCATATAATGCTAGAGTTTTTGAGTGATGAAAACCACTATCAAGCATGCCTTTTCCATAGATGAGTAGTTAAGCTCATAGCCCACAAGCGTGCGGCTGATGTAATAGATAGCTCTTTCCTTTCTGTTGTCATCAAGTTGAGAAAGAAGTGCCCCCAGTGTTGTGGTAGTTGTAGATATGTACAAAGTGAGCGGTCTTCCAGGAGTAGGTGGTACCAAAATGAGAGGATTTGGTAGATATTCTTTGATATTTTCAAAAATTCTTTGACGTAAGGGATCCCATTTGAAACTGATGTCCTTGCATAATAGGTGGGTGAATGGTTGACACTTTTCAGCAAGTTGTGAGATGAAATGATGAACATAATACAACTTTCATTGGAATCTGTGCAATTGGTTGAGTGTTTTTGGTGGAGGCATTTCCATTATGGCCTTGAATTTCTTTGGATCAATCTCTATGCCTCATCTTGATACTATGAATCATAGGAGTTTTCTAGATGTAACTTTGAAAACACACTTCTCTGGGTTAATCATTAGGCCATAATGATGGAGGTGGTTAAATACACATTCTAGCACATCTAGGTGATCTTCCCTTGTTCTTGATTTTTCCAGGATACCGTCCACATAATCTTAAAGGATTTTGTGAATCATGTTGTGAAAGATGACAGTCATAACTCGTTGATATGTGGCCCATGTGTTCTTCAAGCCAAAAGGTATCAAGTTGTAGCAGAAGGTACCCCAAGGGGTTGTGAACGTTGTCTTATGTTGATCTTCTTCTATGATGCATATATTATTATAGCTAGAGAAGTCATCCATGAGTGAAAATATCTCATGTCCTACTGTGAGGTCAACAATCATGTTAATTTTTGGAAAGGCGAAATCATCTTTAGGACATGCCTTGTTGAGGTCTAAAAAATACGTACATATTTTGACTTTTCTGCTTGGCTTAGAGACAAGCACCATGTTGGAAATCCATTTTGAGTAATCAATAACATGTATGATCTTATCCTGTAAGAGTTTTTCCAATTATGCTTTGACTAGTAAGGCCACCTTGGGGTGTATCTTGCAAAGCTTTTGCTTGACCAGTTTGACATTTGGATCTACAACAAGATGGTGCACAACTAGGTTAGGATCCAACCCAGACATGTGAGAGTAAGACCATGGAAAGTTAACTACAGCTTCCTGGAGGAGTGTGGTGAGAGCTAGTTATTCAGCCTCTAATAGTGATGCTGCTATATATGTGATGCGCAAGCATTCTTCCATTCCCAGATTGAGAGGATTAGTTTCTTTAATTAAAATGGATGACTGTTCTGGCCTGTAATCATGAATGAGAGGAAGAGGAGAGTCTTCATCCTCTATTTCCTTAGAGAGGTTTTTACTAGGGGATACACCCTTTGTTTTGATTTTTTTTGAGCCAGATAGTTCCCCAGAGGGTTTTCACTAAGATACCCATGTTTTTCATTTTTATTTTTATTTTTATTTTTGTGGTTAAATCTCTCCTCTTCCCCAAAATATGCCTATGGGTCCAATTTGTAGACATGTGTTGAGTCATGCCCCCACTTTTGTTATTTTTTTATGGCCCCCATGAATCTTAGGAGCGTGTCCTCGCTTTGAAACTTATCGATATGTGCAACCCTTGGTTGGTCCTAGTTTATGATTTAGCAGTGAATGAGTGGAAGGTCAATGAAGTTAATGGAGAGTTTGCAAAGGATAGAATTTCCTAGGAAGGTTTCATTGTCAAGGATATTATCGTAGGATCTCTTAACTTCCTCTTTAGGGATTTCTTTGACTTCAACAATTTTGCCAAGGTTATCATGATAGGTATAGCTATTAGTATTGGTGCCCCCAGTTGTGTCCAGGCCAAAACCCAGGCCTTTGCTTCTTGGTAATTGGGGAGGCTCAATGGGAGCTCTAATACCACTCTCTTCATGGCCTAAATTGCCTCCTTGGTAGTTCCATTGTTCTATAGCTAGCTTGTGATATTTGGGGTATTTATCTTTAAAGTAACTAAGGAGCTTGTAATCAGGGGTTTGAGCATCTTGATACAACCATCTGTTAATGTCTCATTCTATCTCTTGACTATTCAGGATCCCATGGGATAAAAATGTAGAGGATCTAATTTGTCTTGGTTGTGGTTTATTTTGATATGTCAATCCGTGGTGAGATGGGCGCCATTGAGTATTTGGATAAAGAGGTAGGGATCCAACTGTGAATGCATCTGATAATTTGTATTCCCTATAACCTCTGTTATTGATCTTGACAGTGGAGAGTGTGGAGGCAAGAATGGTTTCTAGGTCAGCGTGGGTTCTGGAGGAGCTGGTGACAGAAGTGCCAATTGTTGGAAAGTTGACTCCCAGGGAGTATATGAATTATTCTGTGTTGTCATTATGGAAACAAAGTCATATGAAGTTTTGATAGCAAAATTTGAAGTGGAAATTGACTAAGTATAGAAGACAAGACATAACAAAGATATACAGATGGTCAAAGCACCAGCGCACGTGTGTACGACCGATTCAGACTAAGCACCTTCAGACATAAGCTCTATGATATGTTTTTATGCTTACCCTATACATGCATGGTATGGAATGTCAGTATAGATAAGTTACATAAAGAAAAAGTACACTAGCAGTCCAGAAAAGAGAGTATGAAGCCGACTTCAGTTTTTTTTATTAGCGTGTAATCTTTTGTTTTGTAAAGGCTAAGCACCTATTGTAATAAGTTTGTAATCATGTATTAAAAATTATTGTAGACACACTTAATCCAATTTGTTTGGAAGTGTTGTGAATGTTGTTCTTAGGCCGACTAAGGTCTTGTTTATAGTCGCGTCTATTCAGGCATGGACAAATATATATAACATGCAAAGTTGTATTAAGAAGTGTGGTCGAATATGTAGAGTAGAGATATAGAAGAACAATCTAAGATGTTAGAATGAGATAAATATCTTCAAGAGTATAAGAGCATCAGCGCATAACCAAAACTGATCAGATAATTGTGTCACATACAACAATTCACTTTTGGATATAGTGTATATCTATTATCAAGGAGGTTGTAGCCTTCATCCTACTGAGTAGTGAGCTTCTTGGATAGTGAGTCCTCACTCCTAATAGGGTTAGTTGTAAAATACTACTAACAGGGTCACACCCTTAACCAGGTCATTGTACTCGCATTGTAAAGACTGCTCCTAACAGGGCAAAGGAACTTTAACAAGTTCATTATACTAGTGCAATATTTGTGGGTACTAATTCCCACTGGGGTTTTCCTCTGATCA
>MU226747.1:1384582-1422040 GCA_018584345.1 Thuja plicata | reverse complement strand
AAAGGAAAACAAATGAATGCAAACCCCAAAGTGCTTGAAGTTTCTATTGTCTCTCTCTACTCCTTCTGAAATGTTGTTTTTGATGCTCAGTATTGGTGTGGGCAGCGTCTATGACTTGAGAAGCATCGAGAATTTGATAATTGAAATGTGTGTGTGATCGCAAGATGGCTTGAATGCTAAAACCAAATTGACATAGTAATGGCGTACGAGAGCTTGAAATCCTGGATACTTCAAATGGTTATGAAGGGTTTATTATATAGGAATTGGGGATGAAATGAACAGTTGAGATCAATCCCAAAGATAGGGAGATGAACGGTTGAGATCAAAGGGAACTAGAGAAGCCATCAGTAAACTCCACCTCTTCAATTTGTAAAGAGGAGATATAGTTTGGTTGACTGAAGAGCTAATTGTGAGTTACCTTTTTGAACTGAAGAGGTGGGTAAAGTTACCCACGTGGACTGGAGAGGTGGGTGAAGTTACCCATGTGGACTAGAGAGATGGGTGGAGTAACCCATGTGATCTGATTGGAGTTATCTCTTTGAAGATAAATGAATATTTAATTCATTTATTTAATTAAAGTTTTTAACATGTGAGATAATTGAATTCTTTTTTATTTAGAATTGCTTTATTGAATGAAATTAAATTAATTTAATTGGAAGAATTTAATTTTTAAGTTTAAATATTTGAATTTAAAGTATAGGAAATTGAGTTTAATTAATTAATTAATGGTAATTGATCAATTAAGGTTAATTAATTAATTTTGGGAATTTGATTAGATGATTTAGGGAATGAATTTAGAGGAAAATAGATGACTAATTAATGATTAAAAACCATTAATTAATATATGAAAATTAGTGTTTTTAATGTAAAGTCACAAGCCTGTCAATTTTTGGGTGTCTACACTTATGGATGCATGTGATTTATGATTTACCATGTATGCAACTACTATGTTTTTTTCAATTTTCTGATGCACTTAAATGGAATGAATGCAATCTATTATGCGCAAAATATCTGAGTAATGCATGTGTTAATTAGAAAGAAGTTAGTTTGGTTAGATGTTCTCTGGAATTGATCTAATAGACATGGAATGATAGAAAGAATTTTTTACTTTTTTGATGGATATGAATTGATAGAAAGGATGAGTGTCCCAAGTCGTTGCCCCTATTTCCAATATTTGTCATCATTGCATCTTTTTTATTTTTTGAAATTCTGAAGAGCGTCCAATGCACCCAGATCACATACCATCTAGATACCGCCATGACCTCTTGATAAGCGAAAGGAGTAGAGAGATTGAATAGAAAGAGAACTTAGTGCACCCAAATATTGACCATCTAGATTCAGCTATGTTCCCTGTTTGAAAATAAAGAGAGCCAAAAGCACCTAGATATTGACCATCTGGATACCGTTTTGTCCTCTGAATAATTGAAAAAAGGAAACCAAGATAGAACTCCTATGCACCCAGAGTCCATCTGGATAACACCACGAGCTCTTGATTCTGTAAATAAAAAGACCAAAGCAAACAAGATAGAACTCCTATGCCCCTAGAGTCCATCTGGATAGCATCGTGAGCTCTTGAGTGCAAAAAAAGAAAAGACCATAGAAACCAAGATAGAACTCCAAAGTACCCAGAGTCCATCTGAATAGCACCGCGAGCTCTTGATTCTATAAACCAAATAAGAAAATAAAAGAGAAGGAATGTCCAATTCTTTCCCAGGGTTAAGCTTAGATCGTGGAACTGTGCGGCTGCCAGATAAGTGATAGTGCCTACCACATTTATCCTAAATCATCATGTCGCTGAAATCGAAGTGAACATTCAACAGACAATAATAAAAGAAAATAAGTCATGATCTATCATAGCTACTCTCCTCACATGGTGGATCCTGGAGTAGCGTAATAACATAACCGCAAAATATAGACTGACATCTGACTGACTAACTGACCTAGTCAACATTTTTGGATCGTTCCTTGATGCAGTTGGATTCTCTTGATTGGCTCGACTCTTTTGATAGGCTTGATAGGCTTGATTGCTTGAGTGTATCTGGTTTCAGTAATAGATGACTCATATAAGACTGACCTGTCTGGTTTGAGCATATCCATCACTCTGTAAGATGATTGATATGATTGATTGATTGATTGTGATCATTTTGGTAGTTGATCAAGCTGTGTCAGATGGGCCCCATGCTGATTTGCAAAGCTCATGATTGTGACAATTGATAGATTGGCTTGGTCTCCAATTGCTTGCTGATTGATTTGATAGATTGATAAAGCTGTGTCAGATGAGCCCAATGTTGATTTGCAAAGCTCATGATTGTGACATTGATTGATTGGGCGTGATTTCCCTTTGCTATATTGATAACTAAGTTGGTTTTATTGCTTGGGGATTTTGCAATTTTTTTATTGTTTTTGATGGAGATTGATTTTATCAGAACATTTTGATCTTTTTAGGATTTTTTAGGATATTTAAAATCACCCCCTAGTCTGGTGGACTAGTACTAACCATGGATAAGTGTTTGGTGCTCAGAGGGGTTTGTGCTTCTAGATATAGCTTGGGTAGTTAGTCTTGCATTTGAAGTGTGCTCAAGCTTTTGATCTTGGAGTTCATTGATGGTGAAGCTGGATTTGAATACTTGGCACCTGTTTGCCAGGTTTTCACCAAAGGTACCTACTCAATAGCACCTATTTGCTAGGTTTTCACTGAGAGAGCGATTTTCTTTCTCTTTAGTTTTTTTCTTTTTTGCTTTTTTTTTTTGTATTTTTTTTATTTTGATTATTTTTTTTGTTGTCGCCAAGGTGCCTGATTGCTAGGTTTTCACCAAGGTAACATTTTGTATTTTTTGATTTTTTTGGCATTTTTCGGAAATGTAGATAGGTGCCTTAACCATAGAGACCTCAAGCATAGAACCTCTTGAGGTGCATGTTATTAATATATCTAGGGAGCTGATCTTCTTCTGGTGTTGCCAGTTGGTATGCCCCACTGTGGGTAGAGCTGACAATGACAAATGGTCCTAGCCAGTTAGGCTCAAACTTTCATGGTTTCACTCTTTCTGCTTGGTTCTTTTGATTTTCCATGAGGACAAGGTCTCCTACCTCAAATGTTCATGACCTCACCTTCTTATGATAGTTCCTTCTAAGGTGATTTTGACAGCATTATAAGTGGTTGAAGGCGTGTTGTCTTCTTTCATCTAGTAACTCTAGTTCACTGAGCCTTGCTACTCTGTAGTCTTCATCTGTAATCTGGTTCTTCAATGATATCCTTAGGGATGGGATTTCCACTTTGAGGGGTAGTACCACCTCTAATCCATAGGCTAGGGAGAAAGGAGTGGCTCCTGTAGGTGTTCTCACACTAGTTTTGTATGCCCATAATATGGGACTAAGCTGTAAATGCCAGTCTCGTCCTGATTTGTTCACTGTTTTCTTCAAGATTTTCAAAATTGTTTTGTTTGTAGATTTGACTTGGCCGTTCCCTTGAGGATAATAAAATGAAGAGAACCCTTGTTTGATATGGAACTGTTCACATATCTCTTCAACATATTTGTTTTGGAAAGACGTACCATGATCTGTCAGAATAGTTTTAGGGATCCTGTATCGATAGATGATGCGGTTAAGTATGAACATTGATATCTTCTTTCCAGTAATGTAAGTGAGGGGAATTGCTTCCACCCACTTAGTGAAGTACTCTATTGCTTCTATGATGTATTTGTGTCCATTTGCTAAAGAAGGTGTTATTTTTCCCACTAGGTCAAATCCCCACATAGAAAATGGCAATGGTGATGTGATAGGATTTAGTTCTTGGGCTGGTGCATGGATGAGGTCTCCATGAATCTGACATTGTCTATACCTTTGTACATGTTTATGTGCATCTGTCTCTATTGTGGGCCAATAGTATCCCATGCGGATGATCTTCTTAGCTAAGTTGTTGCCACCTCTGTGGGTTCCACAAATTCCTTCATGTACCTCATACAGAGCTCTCTGGGATTTTGTGGAAGTGAGATATTGTAGTAGCATTCCATCTAGAATTTGTCTATATAAAGTAGTTGACAAGATGGTATACATAGAGGCTTGGTGGATGAGGGACTTTCTCTAGTTTCTTGACAAGTTGGGAGGTAAGACACTATTTTGGAGGTAGTTTTATACATCTTGGTACCATGGGGTTTCTGGACCAACAAGGATGCATGTTGATTCTGTTATGGATGCTTGATGTGATGGCACCAAGAGTTGTTCTACTAGAAATTGGAATCATGTTTCATTGCCTGACATATCAATCAGTGATGCTATGGTAGCCATTGCATCTGCAACTTTGTTCTGAGCTCGTGGTACTTGCTCGAAGAAGATGTAGTGGAACTTAGTTCACAATCTTTCCATCTATGCTCTGTATGGTATTAGCTTCTCATCTTTTGTCATATAATCATTGTTGAACTTGGTGCACAATCTTTCCATCTATGATCTGTATGGTATTAACTTCTCATCTTTTGTCATATAATCATTGTTGACTTGGCTAATGACCAACTGCAAATCTCCGTATACCTTAAGGTTCTTGATTCTCCATTGAATTGCGATCTTTAAATTGATGACCAGTGCTTCATATTCTGCTATGTTGTTTGTGTAGGGGAAGTTGAGTCTGAAATATTTTGGAATTGTATCATTATCTGGAGTAACGAGCACTATTCCTACCCCTGCACCATGGTTTGTGCATGACACATCAAAGTATAGTTGCCATACCTCGATCGCTGGTTGCAGTGTCATAATACATTCATCAGGAAAGTTAGAAATAATAGGCTAATGATCATGAATAGGTGCCTCTGCTAGTTGGTCCGCAATCACTTGCCCTTTGATGGTCTTTCTGTCTACGTACTCAATATCAAACTCACTTAAGATCATTACCCACTTTTCAAGTCGTCTGGTGAGTGCTGCTTTTCTTAGGAGGTATTTTAAGGGATCAATATGTCTGATCAACTTTGTTTGGTGACTCAACATATAATGTCTCAGCTTCTGGGAAGTGAAGACAATTGCAATGCATGATTTTTTCAATTGGTGTATAGTTGAGATCATATCCTACCAATGTTTTTCTTAGATAGTAGATGGCCCTTTCTTTACCTGCATCATCATGTTGTGCCAAGAGTACGCCTAATGTTGATTCCATTGCTGAGATATACAGAAGCAATGGTATACCTTGGACTGGTGGCACCAATATAGGAGACTTGAGGAGGTAGTCCTTGAATATTTGGAATGCTTGTTCGCATTGCTTTGTCCATATGAATTGGATGTCTTTGTACAGTAGATGTTGGAATGGGTGGAACTTGTATGCTAGCTGAGCTATGAAGCACCTGATTGATTGGAGCCTTCCTTGTAACCCCCTTAGTTGCCTTAGGTTTGATGGTGGTGGCATGTCCAATATTGCCTTGACTTTCTCTGGGTCTACTTCGATGCCTCTATGTGACACTATGAACCCCAGTAGCTTTCTTGCTGTGACACCGAATGCACATTTATTTGGGTTTAAACAAACTTTGTATTCCTGCATTCTATCAAAGATTGGTTCCAATACTTGTAGATGATCCTTGTGAAGCATTGACTTGGCTAGTATTTCATCCACATAGTCTTCCATTATTTTGTGGATGAGATCATGAAAGATAGTTGTCATGGCCCTTTGATACATTGCTACAAATTTTTTTAGACCAAATGACATAACGGTCCAACAATATGTGCCCCAAGGACATGTGAAAGTTTTTTTTTGTTGGTCCTCTGGTGCGATCCTTATCTAATTATACCCTGAAAAGCCAACCATGAGTGAAAGAATTTGATGTCCAGTGGTTAGATCTACTATCATATCAATGTTAGGCAAAGGAAAGTCATCCTTGGGATAAGCTATGTTGCGATCTCTAAAGTCTATGCAAATTCATATCTTACCACTGTGCTTTTTAACTGGTACCAAGTTAGATATCTAGTCTACATATGGTATTGGTCTTATGAACTTGGAATCCATGAGCTTTTTAAATTCTACCTTGACTAGCAATGCAACATGGGGATGCATCTTTCTTAGCTTTTGCTTGATAGGTTTGGCATTGGGTAGCAATGGGAGATGGTGTAGTACAAGATCTGGATCTAATCCTGGCATATCTGAGTAGGACCATGCAAAATTGATCATTCTTTCCTTAAAGAAACTGATGAACTATTCTCTCTCCTCTAGGGTGAGTGATTTTGCCAAGTAGATGTTCTTTGGGTTTTTGTCATCTCCCAAATTGAATTCCCCTATTTCTTCTGCTAGTAATGCTAATTTCTCCTCTGTCAAGGGGAGGAGTTCCTTCTTTCCATCTTTTAGCGCCTCAGTGAGGTTTTCACTAGAAGGTACATCTTGTTTTAGCTTTTTATCATTTTTTGTGTCAGTAAGCGCCTTTTGATTTTCACTTACTAATGATTCTTTTTTCTTTTTTGATTTGTTTTGATGACTGGAAAGAGGGGATTCCTCCCCAAAGTACACTGATACATCGAGGTCAATGGAGAAACCTGCTTTATGGTCTCCTAATGGCATTCCCTCTCTAAGTCCCATGAAGTCTGCAATGGCCTCATCATTCTCAAAAACATCCATATTAGGCGGTTCTTTTTTATCCCACTCTATTAGTTCTGGGTGTACAAGACATAGGCCCTCATGTTGGTTTAACTCTATTTGGTTGAAAGGGACTTCAGATAGGGTTCTGAAAAACCTAGACTATGATGTGGATGCATCACTTGAAGTTTGGAGAATGACATACTTATCTATGAAAGGTTGGTCATCAATGGATATTTGGTCAAATAAGTCTTCCAGGTTTATGATGGTGGCTGACCGAGGGGAATAATCTGGGATCGACGATTCAGAGTCATGAAGGGATATTCACTTGTACTCATGGGTGTCAGTTTCTATAGAATGGTCATCAGATGTCTCACTTCCTTTGTTATCATTGATTTCTATGTTGAGGTTCATTCGGGTTTGAGAGATTCCCTCTTCGGTGGGCAACAATTGTGCCAATATGTTGCTTATTAAGACAGTTCTGAGTTATGCCCTTGGTGCATCTCTGCTATTTGTTCCTGATCAACTGGTATGTCTTGGATTATAGGGTTGGTTCTTTGTTTCCCATAGCCTAACCATCTTTTGTTTCTCTGGGTTGGTGGGAGAGACAATTCCATTAAGCCTTATTATCTTTCCCCCAGACCAATTTATGCCATCATACCCGAATCTGTAACATTGTATAACCATTTCTATAGTTTGATAGGGGTAGGGGTTGTCTAAATGTCTCTTGTGGATCTTGGTACAACCATGTACTAATATCTTGTTCAAATGAATTTTATTCTGTAATGTCCCCCCATCTAACAAAAGTTGTGGGCAAACATCTGATTAGAACAAGGTCTGGAGTTTCTATTATTATAATCAGTTGCGACATGCCATATGTTCTTGGGTTCTGAGGCATATTCGTGATAGTGAAAGCCTCTTCATATTTGTATTCACCACAACCCTTGTCGGTAATGGATATTTTTCCCACTTTTTGTGTGACATCCTTAGGAGTTGCTTCTGAAGAGGATGGGATGCTTGCGTCTTGGTTTAAGGGTACCTGGTTGTCAGTGCTGATTTGGACCACATTACAGTATTGGAAAGGGTTGGGATCTCCCTCTATGATGATTTCTTCTCCCTGGTGTGGGAACTTGATGCATTGATGGTATGTTGAGGGTACGGCTTGCATTTCATGTATCTATGGTCTCCCTAGTAACATGTTGTATCCCAAGTCAAGGTCTAGGATCTAGAATGGAGTATTTTTTTACCACTGGACCAATACGGATAGGTAGAATGATAATACCTTTAGAGGATCTTTCCTCTTCATCGTAAGCTTTGATATTTATCCTCCTCATGACATCAATGCTTGATTCTGAATAGCCTAGTTGCTTGATTAACTTTAGAGTATAGATGTTCAATCCATCCCCACCATCAACAAGGACTCTACAGATAGAACTTTTGTGGACCTGGACAAGCAAGTACAAAGGATCATTATGCAGGGGTTTATGCGGTGGCACATCACAGTCTGTGAATGTGGCATGTTTATTAGTAGCTATATGGTTAACCATGATTTGGAAGCTCTTAGGTGTTATGTCCCTTGGGACAGCTGCATTCTAAAGGGCTTGGTCAAGTGCCAGTTTATGCTACGAAGATATGCATAATAGGTCAAACATGGAGATCTGGGCAGGTTTGAGCTTTAGTTGATCCACTATGCTTGGCTGTGGATCTGAGGTTGCATTGGGATTGGTAGATATAGTAGATGAGGATGGTACTCCCTGCAAGACAACTTTGGTATGACACGTGGTTACAACACAGTTGTTACCTTGGTCTTTAATAGTGATCGTAGCCACATGGCTATCTAAAGGATTGAGGCAATTGATAACATTATCATTGTTGGCATATGTATAGTTGACCTATTTGGATGATCCACCAGACCTGAAGGATTTTCCCTTGTTGTGATCATGAAATGTATTGTTGAAGATAGTGTGATCAATTTTTCCTTTGGCTTGGGTATTTGTTACATCGATGACCCCTATGTAAATCAGATCTTGGATAGCGTGTTTCAATTGGTAACAGTTAGGCATTTTGTGTCCTTTCACCTGATGAAACTCGCAGAAGTCTTTGTCATTATACCACCTTGGTTTGTTGGCATCTTGTTCAAATTCCCTGATTTCTAGGAGAGTGATAGTGTTGGATTATATCAGCTTGCGTAAAGCTGATTCTATCAGCTCTCATAATGGTTTGAAATCTCATTGCTGGAATTGAAACCGTGGTTTGCATTGAGTCTGTTGTTGACTGTTTGACATAGCGACTGCTTGGATAGGGGGAGGTTGGTTTTGAGTGTATGCTTGATGAGTGGGCCCTATGGGTTGTTGGTTGGCCATAGGTGTGCCTTGCAGTGACACCTTGGGCTGTGCGTAGTTGACTGTCTTCACATCAATGACACCATCATTGGTGACATTCTTGTTTTTGTTCCACCACTTAGCTTTGTCTGTTGCATTTTTGTTTGTATTCATTTGTGTTGGATCTACAAGGATTCCTAATTTGACTAAGTTATGTTCACAACAAACTCCTCGTTCGATGAGTTGTGTGAAGTTCAAAGCTAACTGCAATTCTGTTGTGAATGACATGTCTGGGATCTGGTTGTCAATGAACATGACTATTAGATCTTGTTTGGGCACATCATACATTATGCAGTTTGCAGTAGTCCTCCATCTCTGTAGGAACTTCAAAAAAGACTCTCCATCCTTCTATTTGATATCACAAAGGTCCTTGATACTGACCTTGCGCTCGATGTTATGATGGAAGTGAGCGATGAACTTTTCAGCCAGTTCACCCCAAGACTGAATTCCATGAGGTAAATGTGAGAACCATTCCATTGCTGGTCTGGCCAAGATTTGTGGGAACAGTCACATTAAATATGTCTCATCATGTGCTACTTTAATGCAACTAGCAAAAAAATCTCAGATATTGTCAATAGGGTTGGTATTGCCCCTATATTTATCAAATTTTGGTACTGAGAAGTGAGTTGGGAATGGAGACATGTAAAGAGAGTGGTCAAAGGGGTATGGGTATAAATCCTCTACAGTGTAGGATTTAGTTTGCCTCTGATTTTGAATATCCATCATTTGGGTTTGAAGGGTTTGCATTTGTTGCATCAACATGTCTGTTTGATACTGAGGCTGATGTGTGATGATGTTCCTTTGTGCTGTAGTAGGTATGAGGTTGCACCTTTGCATCCCTTGAGTAGGAACATATGATTTCATCCCCGAGACTTGGTATTGATTTCCCACCACATGATTTTGAAGGGGGGCACATGAGTAGCCCATGGTGGGTTTTTATGTGTTTGTTGTTAAGATTGGGAATGCTGTTGTTGTTGAAACTATGGTTGAGACTGCTGGGGTTGATATTTCTGCTACTGAGGCTGGGGTTTCTATTACTGGGGTTGGACTTGTGGCAACTGAAGCTGGGGTTGGTTTTGAGGCAAATGAAGCTGGGGTTGCTGTTGCTGAGGTTGGAATTGTGGAAATTGAAGCTGGGGTTGGATTTGAGGCAACTGAAGCTGGGGTTGGAAATGTGGCAACTGAAGCTGGGGTTATTGTTGCTAGTTTTGGATTTGTTTTGGAATGTGCAAAGGTGTAGCCTTGGGTGGACATTGACTGTAAGTCATACTGGCAGAGAAAAATCCCTGCGGGCATGAGGTGTTGATCCCAAGACTAGCAGGAATTGACTATAGTAGCGACATAGTTTTAGAACAGTTTCTATTTGGTGGGATGGAAGGCATAGCATGAGAGCTTGATTTTCTAGGCCATGAGACTGAAGGTGGGCACATACTAGTGACCATGGGTGCACTTAGTTGCGATCCTGTCATGCTTTGAGTGGAAGATGTGCTTTCTTGGTTTGTGCAATTGGTTTGATTGGGTATCATCTGTGCCAATGTGGGTGTTACCAATGGTGGGAAGATTTGTGACACAACAAGTAGTATCTGAGAGGACTGAGTAGTATTTTGACCTGCAAGAGGGTTTTCATGCCATATGGTCGATACACTGAATTCAGTGGGGAGTTTGACTCCCTTCTTTATCAGCATGGCTAAGTAACGTTCAGGATTCCTCTCTACAACAATGTCAACTACTTGTGTGGAATAATAATCTTGCTCAACATCTTCAATCTCCTCTTCTGTGACATTTTGGAAAAAAGCTGACCCACGAGGTTGTTCAATGAATAGAGAACTAGTATTTATGAAAGGATCATTCTCTTGCTCTGTTTCCCAAGCGGGGAATCTGTTGATATATGACTCATCAGGTTGTGTTCTATCCTTTGACCTTGTGTAAGGCCCTCCATGAGGTGTTTGAGACATAGTGTGGTCCATATTTTGTAACTAAAACAAGTGATATAAAGCAAACAAAAAAGGATAAACTTTCTAAGGAAGTCTGAGTTATGTTTTGGACAAGGGTAATTCTAAGGACAAATGTTGATATATCTTGATCTCAAAGTTTTGATGTTGTAAAAGATAAGATTTGTCAACCTTTTCCTAGGACAAAGTCACTTGATAGAGATAATGATGATGTTTGATATGATGAGATCAAGATATTTTGAGTCTGAGCTTTCAAACTAACAATGTTTTAGACAAATAAACATGCTTTTCAGAGAAGGAATTATCTTTAATTTTTAGAGATTCACACAATGTTCTTCGTGTTTTTCTGGGATAGACACTGGTATTGGACACAAAATGAAGAGTTCTTTCAAGTTTTTTAGGTCAAAATAGGAATAAAGTATCTCTGGTCAATTGTGACACAACTCCACCGATTGCAGAAAAGTGAATGGTCAATTGTGGTACTTTATCACTGATTACGGTAATAAACAGGTCGATTGCGGCAATAAACAAGTTAACTGCGGTAGAATTCCATCAATTACGACAAAATGTGGGGTAAAAGGGGAACAGTCTCAAGAGGATAAGTATCACTGTCTGACAATTTTGATATTCTGGAATAAGGCTTTTGATTTGCAAGATAGTTGATGTTGACAACCCTAGACTTCAACACATTTGACTCATTTTGACAGTTTGGATGTTTTGTTTTGTGTTTTCAGAAACTGATCAAAGAACGAGCACAATAGACATTGTGTTTTAAAAAGTGAAGACTGATAATGTGTATGTTCTACAAATTTTTCAAGTTGCAAGGTTATCACGAGGTCTCAACAATGAACAGTTAGATTAATCTAGGTCAATGGCTTCATAATACAATGTTATAGACCCAATGCTAGAATGTCTGTTAGCTCACACAACAATTGTCACACTACTAGGACACGAAGGTCCATGACGTAGGTGCCCGCATTTTTGCCATTTCCAAGTATTGTTGTTGTGGAGTGAAGATCTCTTTCACTACACAAATACTGTGGGACACATATGTTGGGAATCTTGGGGGGAAATTCTACAACCCCTTGCACTATAATAAGGTACCTGTTTGGAGGTAAATCAGGTTGGTCTATAATTAACAAGGTTGTAGTAAGGGTCTGTGACATCTATCCAATTGGTTTGTACGTGTGTGACTCACTTAAGAGCCTAGTTGACCACACTGGCTCATTAGGGATATTCACCCGATCCAGACTATCATCAACACACCTCACCCGAGCTTGGCTAGATAAGATGAAACTTTAGTTTGCGCCTTGTTTATATACTGATCGGAAGGATTACCGGTTTAAGGTCATTCTTAGAGGAAGAAGCGCATTCCCCGGACATGCCTTTCTAAAAAGTATAAAGATTATTAATCTAACAGATTGTGCAAGTGCACCCAAAACTCAAGACACAAGGTAAATCGATTAAGCTCTAAAAGTTTGAAATGTGAACTAAGCTACACGACCATACGAGCATGAGTGTTCAATTTTAAGCCCAAAAAGTAGGTGTTTGATTGCTTGTTCAGTTTTAATGCACCAAATTGAAAGATTTTTTTGCCTTGTTCAACTTTTAATCCCCACATCAATTTTAAGCCCAAATCTAAAATGTGAGATGTGAGATGTGTGACAAACACTGTTCTTTTTAAGCCCAAATTGACAAGTGAATGAATTTAAGTTGTATTGTTATCTTTCCTCCTCGATTTATACCTATCAAAGAAAGTGTTTAGTATCTTCAGAAATGAAAGCTTTCAATCCAAAACAACAGAATATTTAGAAACTCCAGGATTATTGAGATTGCTGAAATTAATGGTGACTTTATACTTACCTGCGAATCTCTTAATTGAATCAATGTACCTCGTGTATGCTTCGCTTTGATCTTCAGCTGTGATTGTGAGAATATCCCTTTGTTGTGATCGATAGTTGATGGTTCTCCTTCTCGCAGCTCTTAATGCTCTAGCACCTGGTATGTGTCTGATCACCTTCTTTTTCATTCAATGTTAGTCAGCCCTCCATGGAAACCAAGAAAAATAGACATAAAAGTAGCTTTTGAGTCGATTGCGGCACTGTGTCTTCAATTGTGGTAACTTCTAATCAATTACGGTAGAATACTGATGATTGCAGTAGGATGCATTTGATTGTGGAATGGATCAGGCAATTGCAATACAATATAGGCAATTGTGACAAACAATAAGTAACTGCGGTCAAATACAATCAATTTTGGCAAAACTACCAGAAGATAGATAGACAAAAGATGACAGAATAACAGTGTGAAAGCCTGCAATCAATTGTGGTATTAAACCATTCAATTGCGGCACAAGTTTGTCAATGGCAACATAATAAAAACGATTGCAAAATAGCACAGATATCAAGAAAAAGTTGAATCTTTTGGTCTACGACCATACGACCGTGGCTGATTGGTTACGACCGTGGCTAATTGGTTCTGTCTGCTGCCTGCAAGAAATATTTGTGCTATTTGTTTCATGTCTGGTTCACCAAAATGTATGCCTCCTCTTTCATGATTTGTGGTTCCCAAGCTTTCCAAACGCAAGGGTTAGTAGCAACGATTTACAATGATAAAAATCCAATACACAAAAACTACTAAAACAAATAACTCGAAACGTAATCAATAAAATGTACAAGCAAAGAAAAGAAAACAAATGAATGCAAACCCCAAAGTGCTTGAAGCTTCTATTGTCTCCCTCCACTCCTTTCAAAATGCTATTTTTGATGCTCAGTATTGGTGTGGGCAGCGTCTATGACTTGAGAAGCGTCGAGAATTTGATACTTGAAATGGGTGTGTGATTGCAAGATGGCTTGAATGCTAGAACCAAACTGACAGAGTAATGGCACATGAGAGCTTGAAATCCTGGATCCTTCAAATGGTTATGAAGGGTTTATTATATAGGAATAGAGGATGATATGAACAGTTGAGATCAGTCCCAGAGATAGGGAGATGAATGGTTGAGATTAAAAGGAATTGGAGAAACCATCAATAAACTCCACCTCTTCAATTGGTAAAGAGGAGATAGAGTTTGGTTGACTGAAGAGCTAATTGTGAGTTACCTTTTAGAACTGAAGAGGTGGGTGGAATTACCCATGTGAACTAGAGAGATGGGTGGAGTAACCCATGTGATCTGATTGGAGTTAGCTCTTTGAAGATAAATGAATATTTAATTCATTTATTCAATTAATGTTTTCAACATGTAAGATAATTGAATTCTTTTTGATTTAGAATTGCTTTATTTGATGAAATTAAATTAATTTAATTGGAAGAATTTAATTAGTAAGTTTAAATATATGAATTTAAAGTATAGGAAATTGAGTTTAATTAATTAATTAATGGTAATTAATCAATTAAGGTTAATTAATTAAATTAAATTAATTTTGGGAATTTGATTAGATGATTTGGGGAATGAATTTAGAAGAAAATAGATGATTAATTAATGATTAAAAAACCATTAATTAATAGATGAAAATTAGTGTTTTTAATGTAAAGTCGTAAGCTTGTCCATTTTTGGGTGTCTACAAGTAGGTCTGTAGGAAATTCATGCACATGTGATGGGATAGCTTGGGGTGCAGATTATCAATGAATATCTTCATCAATTTCTTTTCAGGGGGTTGATATGATAGTCTCGTAGTGAGTCTTTGCCATCGTTGAAGGTAATCTGCTAAGCTTTATCCCCCCTTTTGTTTGGAATTGCATAGATCCAAGAGAGATAGTTCACTCTCAACGTTGTGCGCATATTGTGATACAAATTTCTTGGATAAATCTGCAAATGTTGTGATTGTTCCATAGGGAATCTTGTAAAACCACTCAAACACCATCCCTCCCAAGATTTTTTGGAATAGGAGCATGAGATAGTTTTCAATGTAGGCAACCTCTTGGAAATCCATGTAGAATTACTTGACATGACTGACGGGTCTCCCTTTCCCCTATATTTATTGAATTTAGGAGTCTCAAAGTGCTTGGGGAAGGGAACCGCTGTGATGGAGCGGTCAAACACATAAGGACACACTTTGTCAAGTTTGAAGGTCTTGATTTCAGTCCCTGCGCGGAGCTCCTTAAGAGCGTTCTTCATTTCTTTTCATTTCAGGTTGATAGGTGATGGGGTGGGTACTCTCATAACATATGATCATGGTGATTGGTATGGGTCAAACAATGCTGGGGAAAATGTGGGTTTTTGAGGGGGATACTATAGGGTTTGATAAGAATATTGACCACCTGCATAAGTGGGTTACAATGGGGGTAGTGGTTACTACTGTTGGGCGTAATGGTGGTGAGAGAGTTGAGGTACAATTTTCTGTGGTTGTGAAGGTTATTAGTAGAAGAGAAGTACTTGTTTCAATTTTTTATAGGCTAAGTGAGCATAGGGATGACCTGCATATATTGGATGTGTGCTAGTGACACCATAGGATGGATAGATGCCTTGTGTGTTCTTTCCTCCAGAGGGGGGAGAAAGGTAGTTGATGCGTCTGGAAGTACTTGGCTATTGGGGATGTGGTACAGTTTGTGTTGTTGTAGCTGAAGACATGACCAAGTAATTGGTGGAGGTTGGTTGTTGAGGTTGGGGTGGTTGTGTCATGAATTGTGTGGCAGAAAAGGGGTTGAAAAAGGGTTGTTGTGCTTGGGGGGTAGAAGGGTTTGTGAGTTGTGAATGCATGGTGACTCCAAGGGCTTGTAAGGCTTTCTAGGAATGGTTCCAAGAGGATGATGAGGCTTCTTGCATGGTTTGAGTGGCTTGGGAGGATTTTTTTGGAAATGAGTGCATTAGGTTGCATTTGGATGTTGAGTTGTAGGTGGGGTGCTGAGGCACTTTGCGATGGTATTGTTGGTTGGGCATGGAATGTAAGACCTTAAGGGAATAAAGGTTGGTTGAAGGCTCCCATGGGTGGCATGCCTATGGTGAATTATGGTTTCTACTATTGTGGCGAAGGAATGGGGGGAGGTAATGATGTCATTGTTGAGGCAGTCATAGTTTGTGTGACAGTTGGTTGGGTAAAAACAAGCTGGGTAGAAGTTGATTGGTTAATGGTAGGCTCCGTGGCTTGGTAGCAGCATGGTGGGTTGGTTGGGGTGCTGGTGGTGGCAGAGGATTAGAAAATGAATCTCCCATAATGGAGAAAGGGGTTGACTATGTCGTAGTATGCACTATGGTTTGGGTGGTGATTGGTTGAAGCAGATGGGGTATGAGTGAGGCGACTTGGGATGTTATTAGGCATAGATCAATGATTTATTCTACAATAGGAGGGAATATATTGCACGTGATGTCTATGGGATTTTTCAGATTGAGTGGTAGGAGTCCAGGTGGAATGAGAATACCCTTGCACTGAAAGTTAGCAAGAATGGTAGCGCTATTGTGTCCTATGATGGCACTGACCATGTGTGCATGTCTGAGATGACTCACAAAAGCTTCCATGGAGCTGGTGGTAGGGACCTCATCTAGATTGGCCCATACATGTTTGAGTTTTACTTGGTGTCAGGGGTCAAAGGAGACCATGACATTGTTAGGATCTACTGTTGGGTCAGACGATCTAGTGGCCAGATTAGGATCCATATCCTTCCTCATCTTGGAACAAGTTTTAGGTGGAATGAAATGAATGATATAAAATGTACGAAGAGTGATGAATGCAAATGAAACTAAGTCAATGCGTCTAAGGATGATGATGATGTGAGAATTAGGATTTGATATGCAAATGTATGGAAGATGCCTAAGGATGACGGTGATAACACAAACTGATGAGGATGTTCTAAGGACCTAAGGGATGACTTGGTGTTAAAAATGGTGTGAGTTTCTTTGCCTAATGTAGGTTCAAATGGATGTGTTTATTCAACCTAAGATGGACTAATGGTCCTTTGGAAGACATGATTTTTGTCAATGTAAACCAACCTTTGGATCAAGGTGATGAGGTTACAAGGAAAAAATAGGCTCCCCTAGATCATGCTTAGTCAAGGAGTGAATCCAAGGGATGGGTTTGATTAGGATGTAGGTCTTAAAGCAACTCAAAATGATGTAACACTGAAGTGAGGATATTATTTGTGGTTTGATTGGATGGTGTTATCTAAAGGGGGTGACTTGAACAACTAAGGATGACCCTAAGATGTAATGCTAGAAATGCAAGTTTGTGATGGAGGCGAGTGAGAGGATAGGTTTGCGATGTGCCAACTAGTTGTATCTCTCAAAGTTGACAAAGGAGTGGTTCAAATGATACTTAGCCATAAAACATGAGACCTTGTTGTTGAAGATTTTTTGTTGCACTTCTCACGTTCTTGGATTTCTTGTTGGATTGATTTCACAATGTGTTGGTATTTCTTAGCCTCTTGATTGTGTGAGGTCCTACCCCGACCCATCATTGCATAGCTGAAGTTTTCATATTTTAACTATCATGATGATACATAATTTTGATACATTAGACTTATTTGGACAGTAATTTCATACTGTTAGATACTATGTGATGGTTTTTACATTATGATGATGATGATGTTAGGATATACTTTTATATGCTTATGATTGACATGTCTTGATGATATGATATAGATGAAAAATTGAATTCAGAATCTTATGTTTGGTTTTTATATTGACATGTGAATTATGATTCGAAGTGAATTTGACATGATTTGGATTTATATAAATGCTTTTAGGGTACTTGTGATAGTTCAATTACAGATATTACATGATGATGAGATTTAGCAATAATTGATGAGTACATGTATATGCATGTGGAAATTTAATTACAAATGTTTTTTTTAATTTATGATGAATCTTGTGAAATGCAAGTTGCTAATGGATAGGTGTTTAATGTTATCAATAATTTTCATTGCTATATACATGGTTTCTTTCTCAAGCTACTGATATTTTGATCGAGTGTGCAAGAAATTGACCATGGATTTAAATGCAGGGAATCAAGAATGAATCAATGTGAAAACAATGAAAATCCAAGGTTAACTTTACAAAGAGATATAACCTTTTTTTTATGTGTTTTATTTAATAAACATGATGTTTGGATGTATTGTATTTTATAAATTGTAAATATGTGGTTTATCCAATTTGGCATGCCATGTGTAATGTAATGTGATGTGTTTTATGTTGTGTCAATTGACACTTGTACATGTGAGTTGGCATGACCAAGTGAGTTAGAGTTGGATTAGGCACTTACCCTAGAGTCACCATGTAGTGTCCCCACATAGGGTTACTTGTTTGAGAAGTCAAAAGTGGAGTCCCATCATGTAAACTCGTAGGTTAACTCTTAGAGGGTTTTTGAGGGGTTAAATAGAGCCATATGGGCGGTTTGGGTTAAAATTAGCTAGCCCAATAGGTGTATTATGGGTTAGGGGTTAAATTTTGACCAATTAAGTGCCCAAAGCTCATTTATGGCCTTCCAAAAAGTACCAATTTTTAAAGTGGCGAATTTGAATGGAAGATAAGTCCATCCCCTTCTCCAAATTTTTTTGTTTTCCTCTCATTAATGAGAGGGGACAAGATGGAAGAAAAGGACTCAAAAAGTATTTTCTCATTGTGATGGGTGGGTAGAGAGTTGGTGAGAGTTCCCTTTTAGTTGAAGTTTGGAGGATTTTTTGGGCTAATTGCCCACTCTCCAAACTGGGAGACTTCTAGTTTGAGTTAGTGAGATTAAGAGATTTGGCTAAGGGAGAAAAAGCTAAGGAAGGGAAAATCTCATCCTCAAATTCATTTTTTCCATTGCTTGGAGCAAGGTTGGTGCTCTCTTTCCATGGAAGACTATGTTATGTGTATTTTCTTGAAGTATTTTAATTTCTTGTAGTGTGTTAGCTTATGATGTTGTATGTAGTTTCTTCTGTGAGTTCTTGTTCTTCTTGCTTTTGAATGTATGTTACTTTGGGTGTGCAAGGCTATACTCACCCTTGGGAGGGAAGAGATCCTTGAGGGTGAAGGTATCTTGGGAATGATCAAATGTTGTAGAGTCTCTTCTCATGGAGAAGAGGGATATGGCATGGAGTATGGGCTCCATGTTGCCATTATTTGTTCTACACTTTTGGGGGCCATAAGGGGAGAAATTTGTATATGTGAAATGAGAAGATTGAGATGTGTTTATGAGCCTTGTGAAGGCATTTCTATGTTATGTATTTTTACGGCTTCTCCTATTTGGGTTCATTTTCCACCTTCACCCCTTTTCATGGGTCCGAGGTGATCCATTGTGAAACCAAGGGTTATGGGAGTTCACTATTTTTTATAGTTGCATCTGTGTGTTTAAAATGGTTGTTACCCATCCATTTTTGGTTCCCAAAGCTCAAGGGTGGCCTTGTAAAGGCCTAGGTTGGGAGATGAGTCTCCATAGTCAACCCTTTTGTATATTTGTAGGTTTTGCTTGGATTCTTGATGAAATAAAGAGAAAGCTAGGAAATGAGAGGATTTGTGTTGAAAACATTATTGTGTAATGTGAATGCCTAAATGGCTAAGTCCATGTATTCAAGTCATTGTAGTAAATATGATGTATTATATGACTATTGTTGTATAGTGAAGTTTCAAGTTGTAAATGTTATATTTTGAGCTTATTGCAAGTTATAGTAAAAGGAAAATTTCATCTTCTCAAGGAAAAGGAAAAATGTTGTTTAGTTGCTTGAAATAAAAGGAAAATGAGCTCCATTTAAGTTCTATTGTGAAGGTTTTGTATTGGAATTTTGGAGAAAAGAAAAGTAATGTTACTTCGTGTAGCTGCAAGAAATAGAAAGAAAATCTTAATGTTTTCTAAGAAAAGAGTTGTTGGATATTTAATTCATAGTTGATTTTTCAAATAAAATAAAAGAGATAATTTTATTCTGATTTTTATAACAATAAATGATAGTTCCCTTTATGCATCTACTTATTAAGTAGAAAAGCAATTCTAAATGCATATGAGAACCTAGTTGCTGGTTATTTATTTCTTAGTTGATTTTAAAGGAAAAATGATTTATTTTAATTTAGTTATTTTTGGACAGCAAGAAGCTATAAAAAAGTAGATCTAGTTATTTTAATGTGCATATACACTAAATGCATGTAGTATCTTACATTGTAAACATACATGTTTAATTTATCATTTTAAACAAATACATATACAAATTTAAATTTGCATGTCACATTTTTAGATTATTTACATCTATATAAATTGTAAAGGAAAATTACAAATGTTAATATTTGTTTATATATATATATATATAAAAGGTATTAAGTATTTTATTTTGAATTCACAGGAAGAATAATCAACAATGTAATATATATAACTTAAATAAATAAATAAAAATTAGCCTTTTGAAATGATGTAACATTTTTTGTTTTAAATGTTTAATGAAAAATAAGAATAATAAAAAAAGTTTGGGAAGGGAGGGGACGACACCACCCCATGTAACCCTTTCCTTTGAAGGAAGGGTCGGGGGGGAGGCTTCCCTTGTGGCAGCCCACTGTTGCTGTGGCGGCGCTCCGCCATGGAGCAAGCCGCGCCACCCGGACCCCTGCCACTCTCCAACAGACCCCCCTAGCCACTCTCCACTGTGACCTTAGCAAATCGCAGACCGTCGCCCATTTTTTTTATTCGTTGATTTTAAAAAACATATATATATACACACACACACATGTGTGTGTGTGTGTATAGACACACAAACACACACACACACATATGTATATATATGACTTTATTTCTTCTCCTCCACTTATGAACTACCATTAAACCTACATATACACATACAAAAAAAAAATCAAAAAAATTAGAGAGTTAGAGTTTGTAGAAGTGGAGGAGAGAGAGAGAGAGAGAGAGAGAGAGAGAGAGAGAGAGAGAGTAGGGCTATTTTTGTTGGTTGTATATTTCAACCCTAACCCTAATTATAAATTAGGGTTAGGGCTGGGCTTTAGGGCTTGTTAATAAAATAATAATTTTATGTTGAGTTGAATTTTCATTTACTAGTTGACTTTTGGTGGGATTTAAAAATTTTACCCACTTTCATTTTAAATGTGACTTTCTCAGAAATATCATTTAATGTATTAAATTGAACTTTAGTATAATCTTAGATACATATGCAATTGATTAAATTAATAAGATTATAAAAAGGGAATAAACTAAATATTGATTTAAACTTAGTGGAAGTTTTGGGTAATCCACTAATGTGTATTTAAATGGGAATTTTATAGGATAATTTGTCTAATCATTTAATTAAGGGAATTATTTAGCAACCTAATAAGATGGTTAATTATACTTAATTATTACCTTTATTTGATCATTATCAGATCATGATAACGAGATGTATTTTAAATTCAATTTAGTTAAAAAATAAAAATTGCTAAGGGGTTATCGAAGGGAAAATTATTTAGTGGTTATAGTATTGAAATTGGGGTAGTGTTTGAGTTAACAAAAGCTTGGATATATTTTTTAAGAAAAAGTGGACTGGCCATTGTATATATTATTTATACAATTGCTTCAAAGGCTCATCTGAGAAAGAACCAGGAAGAAAACCTGAAATCCTCGCCCATTACAAAAGATCATTACAATGTATCCTATAAACCTACTAATCAACAAAGACAATAATATCCTTCTACAACCATCCCAAAAACTAAAATAGCTTTGATTAAACATTTACATTTTGACCGAACTACTCGTGCCCATTAGCTTTCAAAATCGATTACATTGGGATTGAAATTTGAAGTTAAATTTTATTGTGCCCATCATCTGAGGATATTTTGATACCAATAATCATTGTAACATAAATAAAAAACAATGCCCTATATGCCGCACTCGTTTGTCCTTGAAGCACACAAAAATGGTTCAAAAACCAATAGCCTAGAATTCAAATTTCATTGTGGGATTAAGACCACTATTTTATCCGTCACTACACCAAAAACCACGATCTTAGAGGAGAAAACCTAACTTTACAAACCAAAAAATGATTAACCAAGAGTTACTCTTCCATGGTAGAGGGGTCCGTTGGAGTAAACCCAGGATGAAAACACGAAGACCATCCAATAGATCAAGCCTCCCAACCTATATGATGAGTATCCTGTGAATCGATTCCCCAACCTGAGTTATCGGTATCCCCACCACTATGAAACCCAGACGGAGAATTAGAACCCCAAGCCACATTATCAATTTGAGGCATGTTTGAACTAGGGGTTGCAATACCAGCCAAATAAATGTTTAGGTCTGAAACAACATATACATTATGTTGAGATTGTGATGAGGTATGAAGGGATGAGCCTGCTCCTAGCATTGTTGGGATATTTGGAACCTCCAAAAATTCTAACATGACATAAAAAACCTTTTTGGTCCTCTCTTCCAACTCTTTCCCTAATGCTCAACCCGATGAATGTAGGGAGTTTTTCGCATACTAGAAGCTTTATTTCTCTAGAGAATTCTTGATACTGCCTCATACTATAGTTTAACCACTTTTTGAGCTAAAATATCAAGTAACAGAATGGACTGAAGCAAATCCATTGCATTTGATAAAAAACTAAAATCAACTGTGATGGATATAGGAATTGTTTAGTGTGGGGAACCAAAATCTCCTCACCAATTATCCATCTGATGGCATGTCAAATGGTGGTAGAGTGACACACAAACACATCATCCATGGCCATGTCATCAATCTACATTGGTAACACTTCCTCCTCCTTTTCTGACTGAATATATATCCTATAATTCTTCGGAAGCATCTCACTATGATAATAACCACAAGCTTCACATAGAGAAAACACCTCACCAGGATTCACCATTCTTGGATGCCTTATGCCATTATGATACCTTCAAAACTTAAGAAGCCAACAAAAGTGTACAAACAATCCATTCTGTGGAATAATTTCAAATTGAAAGCAATCTTGCCCCATTAACTAAGTTCTGAGCATACAACATATGTGACATATTCCACACATGAAAATTATTTCAAAGCGTGTGAAATTATAGCTCTGTAAACATCAATCTATCATCACCTGATACCTTATGCACCATGTGTCCCTACAGTGGCTCAAAATACAAAATGATAGCTAAAAACTTTGCATAAATAGTTAAGGATTGAAACATTCATTACTTGAATGTGCAAGTGACTTTGTACATCCTTCTTGTGCTGAATTTAAGTAGAGTTACACCACATTGTGGCTGATTAGCATGACATCATTCTTGCATCATGGTGGTACATATCACCATTCATTTTATCGAGATTGATCAATTTTTGCAAACTTTGGTGCTCATGAATGAAGCTGACCGGGTGTAATGATTTAACTTCTATCTCATCACACCCCAATTTAGCTAAGAAATCTGCCACTGAATTTCCTTCATGAAGGGGTGTGCGAGATGTATTTCTCCTCAAATGATTCCAAAAGTTACCATATTTGTTTTAGTATGCAGGTAATCTACCAATTATGACAACATCTCTTAATACAAGCATTGACAATAACCATTGAGTCTCCTTCCACTTGGATCCTTTTATACCCTCCTTCTTTAGCTAGTATTAGACCAGCAAACATAGCATAAGCCTCCACCAAATTACTTGTCCCTAGAGGAAGGGGAGAGGCTTTAACTACTAGCACATTTCCTTGATGATACCTAATGCAGGAGCCAATACCCGACTTCCCAGGATTCCCACAAGAGGCCCCATCAAAGTTAATTTTGACTAGACCTTGTGTGGGAGGGATCCATTTGACATCTAATCGATCCACTGAATGCCTTCCATGAGTTGAGTTAACCAATCCAGTGGGAACTATTATTCCTTTCCACCCTCTGGGAAATGATACATCCCATGAAGAAACAATTGGATTGCATCTAATTTTAGAAAGACTAACATTAACCAATTCAAAAATAGACCTTTCAATACCTTCCAACATAGTAGAAATGGGTGAAATGTCATGTTGGAAGATGCACTTATTTCTCTCCCACCATATTTCCTAGACTACTAAAGATGGTGTACATTTCCTGATGTTTGAAAATAGGGAGCATGGATTAAGAAGTGGCCAAGTTTGAAAAAGATCCCATAGCTTGTTAGGGAGAGGAGTACGATATTGAAGCTTATTAAGAATAAATGACCAACATTGCTGGGAAAAATACCAATTTAGAAGGAGATGGTCCACATTTTCAATGAAATTATCACATAGCACACACTCAAAAGGTTGATCAATGCATAGCTTTTCTAGTCTATCACTAGTAAGAATTCAATTTCCTAATGCGAGCTAGGAAAAACATCTTGCTTTAGGGAGAACTACATTATTCCAACAAAAAGACAATGCATGAAAGGGAACCTTGGGAGAATCTAAATGCTACATAATTTGACACCAATTATTTTGAGGTTTAGCATACATTTACCACACTAACTTACCCCCAAAATCCTTCTTCCTTTTAGCCAAGTCATGAACCCCTGCACCCCCAAGTGACTTGACATGAGCCATATCTTGCAATGAAATAAGGGGAATTTTATTTTCTTCATTCTTTTTCCTTGTCCATAAAATGTCTCTAATTAGTTTTTGAATCATCTGAATTAGTGAGGACTGCCAAATAATAATTTGGGATGGCTGAAAGGACTGCTTTATGAGAAGGATTCTTCCTCACAACGAGAGTCATCTTGCTTTCCAAGCCACAATTCTTCTTTTTAATTCTATTAATGATTGTTGACCAATAAAAATCTCTCTTAGCTCCCATTAAAAATAGAATTTCTAAGTAAGTAGACGACAGTAACTCAATTGAGTATCCCAAAATCTGAACTATTTTGTTAGATAAAATCTGATTAGTGTTAAACAAATAATTTTTTTATTTTTGCACATTAAATTTTTTTCCTAACACTGAAGTGTACAAATCCAATGTATACTTGATCTTCTTGGCCTCCATAGGGTGATATGAACCAAAAATCAAAGTGTCATCTACAAAAAGGGAATGAGTGATCAAAATCCTTGTACCCTCGATATGTGCCCCCCACCATAGTCCTAGTATATTCTTGTTTTTAATTGATCTGATGAATACTTTGGCCATAATGATGAATAACATGGGAGATAAGGGATCACCCTACCATACCCCTTTCATGGATGATAAGAATCCAACTAGAACTCCATTCAATAGAACTAAAAATCATGCACCTGTGATACAAGCTCTGATCCATTTACACCAACCTTTTGAAAAACCAAATCTTTGCAATACCTTAAAAAGAAATTCCCAACACACCCTATCATAAGCCTTCATTATATCAAGTTTAATAATGAAGTTAGAGGACTAATTAGAATTTATTGAATGAAGGATGTCATGAGAAACCAATGCACCTTCCATGGTTTCCCGCCCGGGGACAAAACCTCCATGCTCTTGAGATATAATTCTTGGAATGAGATGATGCATTCTAAAATAAATAGATTTGGTAATAATCTTATATGTTAAATTACACAATGAAATAGGCCAAAAAAATTAAATGTTTTAGGATCCTTGATTTTAGGTATAATAGCAATATTAGTGGTATTGAAATACTTCAACATGAATTTGCTTTTTATAGATTCTTCAATGGATGCCAAAAAATCCCATCCAATAACATCCCAATAGGCTTGAAAAAAAGAGCCATGAATCCATCTGCATCAGGTGCTTTATCCAGGGGTAATGAGAAGATGACCTTGTGTAATTATTGAATAGTGAAAGGGGCCATTAAGACAACATTATCTTGCTCCGTAACCAAAGAAGGAATAACATCAAGTAACTCATTCAATTATGATTTTGAGGGAGTTGGAGAGGAAGAAGGTGCAAGAATATTTTTAAAGAACTTAACTCGCTCATCTTGTATGCCTTGGGCATCAACTATATTATTACCAGATACAACATCATTGATTGAAAAGATAGAATTGGCAGCTCTCTTCTGCTTAGCTGATGCATGCAATTACTTTGTGTTTTTATCTCCTTCTCGCAACCATAGTTCCCTAGATTTCTATCTCCTATATTCCTCTTCCCTACTACATAATTATTCCCATTCTTGCTGTAGTTCTTTTTGTCTTTTATAATTGTCGCTATCCATACCCTGCTGAATAATGTAATAATTAATACCTTGCTTGGATATTATAATGTAATAATTAAATGAGTTTATTTAGATAAATTGTCAGAATTAATTAATTGATGGAGATATTTAGTAATCAACAATAGTTATTTTAAATTATGGTAACAACAACTTTATAACTTTATTAAATTTAATAGATGTGAAAATTACGTTCGAATGTGGATTATTCAAGGGGTAAGCATAGTCCAAATAAGTATAGTAATTTAATAAATTTCCCATCAAACTCTATTAAAAGGGATTTTAAAGCTAATTTAGTTGGAGATAATTCAATATGTCAATATTAATTACTCTGATTAATGTGACATTTATCCTTAGTATAAAGGGGATTTGATTAATGTAATTGAAATCAAAATAACGATGTACCTCATTAAAAAATTTGATCCACAGTAATGAAGCTGATTAGATTATTAAACTAGATTAAACTTGGCTAAATCTTCCTCAAGTGATCATGTCGAGGGATGTTGACAATCATCATGATCCCCCTTGACCATAATAATTTTTATTTGATGACCTATAGAAGTACGTTAATACCATCAACAATGTAACCAAGAAAAGAACTTATTAAACAATTAAACTTGTGCAACTGTAACTTTAGTCAATTTAACATGTTTAGAAAAAATTGTTATTGTGTTTTTGGTGTTAACATTTGGGCATGACAGATTAGCTATCTTCTGCGCTCTGTATACATGGGGTAGTTTGATTTTCACTTTCTTATGTTTCCCCAAATCAGAATAGGTTCAAGCTTGGTTCTTAGTACTTTAGGTAGCCACAAGTTTGGTGATGATGACAAGGATTGGATTTGTGAACTAGGCAGTGACTATGGTAAGTTTACCTTGTTGGAAAGTGATGCATCTATGGAGTGATATGATACACTTGAGGGTTTCCATTTATGGAAACACATCTGGAATGATGATCACTTGAAGTTTTTTTATAGTTTTGGATATACAAATAGCAAAATGACTAAGTACAATAATCAGAAATACAGAGTATAGAGGTATAGTTTTGCACAAAGAAGATAGTCTATGATGCATGGGGACATGCAATCTTAGAGGAAGACATTTTGGAGTATTTATGACCTTCGGGTAAGGTTTCTTGAGTTTTGGTGTTGATCACAGTGAGTTACAGTGTTATGAAGACATGCAAAGATAGAAGAATAGGGATACAAGACATGTGAACATTCACGGTGATCGAGGGAGTATGTCATGGAATCCTAGCATGCTAAGCTATATTGTGATTGTGGATTACCTATTATTTGGTAGTATATGGTCATTGAATTTGTATTTATTATTTGAGTATATATTAATTCTATTTTTTAATGAATTAGATAGCTGACTGAATGATTTAATACACGCGCACACACACACACACACATGAAGAGATCTTTGTAAATAAAAGTGTAAGTGATGAGATTATATGAAGCAGAAGGGATGCATGGATCCATCGCGATGTAAGACAGATGCGAGATACAACTAGAACTATCTAAGCATAGTTGATGCTTGTAATGTTCACTACTAAGAATTGATTGTAATAGATCTATTTATGATTGTAAGAGCAGTGTGCTCAGTATATATTTAACAAGGTTTTGTATTCCCCTAACAAGGAAATGCACTAATGTAATATTTAGCTCCTAATAAGGACACTATACTTTTAGTGCATATTTGTGGGTACCATCCTCACTGGGGTTTTCTCTTGGTTAGGGTTTCCTCTACAACAATTCATGGTGTTATGAGTTATGTGTTGTGTGCTTATATTCTTTTCATTTAAGTAATTATATGGTTAAGTTGGAAATTAATAAGTTCATATTTAAAGTGTTGTAATACTGATTCACCTCCCTCTCAGTATTACTTAATCCTAATATACCTTGGTAGATTTAGGGACAATTTTGAATACGATTGTGCTTGGGATAAGTGAGAAAGCAATCTCGCAATGGACAAAGTGTTAGGATTAGGTAATATTGAGAGGGGGGGGGTGAATCAGTATTACAACACTTATTTAAAATTTTCAACCAATTGAAAATAATCCATAAGCTTGCAGAAATGAAAAGAACATAAGCAAATAACATAGTACTCATAACAACATTATTTATTGTTGAGGAAACCCTGGCCAAGGGAAAACCCCAGTGGGGATGGTACCCACAAGCATGCACTAAAGTATAGTATCATTGTTAGGAGACCTAGCCCTGTTAGGAGCTGAATATTACATAGTACATTTCCTTGTTAAAGGAATAACAACCCTGTTAAAGGTATACAACATCTTGTTAGGGGCCAACTGAGCATACAACTCTTACAATATAGTTCTATTACAAAATGTTCTTAGTAGTGAACAAAACAAGCATCTCTAATGCTTAGATAGTTCCAGTCATAGTTCTTCAATGATCTCTGTCATCCTCTGCTCTGCCATTCGCATATCACATCCAAAACTCTGTTCACAACTCTTTCTTTGCTAGAAAAAAAGCTCTTACATATATATCTTTCTTCTTTACCAAGTTGGCTCTCAAATAAAAATATTACATAGTCAGCTCTCAATACAAAATACATTTAATAAAGAAAATATCAAATGCATAGTTGGCGCTCTTACATAATCAAAATATAGGTTATCAAAAATCATAATCCAACTCCAATTTCCAGGAGTCCATGTCATATTCCCTGAATCATCGCTTCTGTCCAGCTGCTCTGTATCACTGTTCTACTACTGCCTGTTTGTCTTCAAATATCTCTAATTACTGTAAACATCACAAAAAAAATGATCTTAGGCGGAGGTCACACATACCCATACTATCTTCTTCTAAGCTCACTTGTCGTAACTCATCGATCTCGATCTTTGATACTCAAAATACCTCTGTATTTCTGCTTTTGTACTTAGCCAAATTCAAAGTCACCAAAACTTAACTTTAAAGGAATCGATCAGTATGCCAAATGTGTTTCCATAAATGACAACCAAAAAGTGAATCACATCATACAAAATTGATCACTTGCCAAAAATCTCTCCCTTTGGCATTGATGGCAACACTTAACAAAAAAATGACTAAGTGTTCCAACAAAACAAAAACTCTCTCCTTTCTCTATTTTATTTTTCTCTTCTCCCTCATAAATTATCTTCTCCTCTTCTCCCCTATTCATTTTTATCTTCTCTCTTCTCCCCCTTTGACAACAATGACAAAGGTGCATAAAAAAGTAATGAAACTAGTGCTTGCTAACCAATTTCAGAATATCTTGAAAGGAATCTTCCAAGATCTTCACTTCTGTACTCCATGAGTTAAGCAATAGTTGACTAACATGAATTAGTCTATTTAATGCAAATGATGCTATCTCTGCTTCTTTCAACTCTGTTGGCATAGAGTTAGCCAATGATTCTGTAGTTTTATCCATGTTTGATAAGTGGGCTTCAATAATTGATAGCTTAGGAGTGATCAAACTCTTCAATAAACCAAACCTTTTCATAACTCCCCCATTCTCAATATCCAATACATTTAGTTTAGCCAAAAATTTTGTTACTTATTTTTCCAACTCCATTACATATTTTGAAGAGGTCTCACAACTGTCCATAATGCTGTTCAAGGTTGCCTTTTCCTTTCCAATAATTTCTTCAACATTCTGAATATGTCTGATATGGTTTATGTAATAACTGAATAGTTTCCTGCCACGTGCAACACAAATCTTAGCATTTACAGTACTAGTTCTCAAAATGCCCAAGTCCCACGAGATAGATTGGAAAACTTCAAATAGGTTCTTCTCTGAGTAGTTCTTTTCTATCTTTCCTTTTGCAATCTTTACCAAGTTCTCATTATGTCCATCAAACACATAAAGTGTCAAATTCGAGTTCTCTACATCATCTCTATTCTGGAAAAAAATAGGTACTGGGAGCAATATGTTCATAGTATCAATTTCTCTAGACATCGCCTTGGTATTCTTGTCACTTTTCTTGTCAGATCTCTCCTTTGCTTTAGTAAGTGTAGTAAAAGCTAATTTTACCAACTCATCCTCATCCATGTAGTCAACATCCATATCAATAGTTTTGTCTTTACTTGCCAACAATAAGGTAGAAGATGTGTCAAATTTATTCTTGACTTTAACATTTTCTGTTTCTTCTTTCTCAGTCACTGTATTGACATTATTTTCTTCAAATGGGTCCTTCTCATCATGTGAAGTGTCAAGTGTCACAGGCACACCATAAACATAGAAATCTGGTTGCATATCAACCTTGCTCTTCTCAACACTTGCCTCAGCTATCTTCAAACTCTCTCCCATTCCTAAGGGTGTAGGCAAAGTAGTTGTAGGAAGTGGGGTCTTCTCAGGAATAATGTTCATTAATATCTGGTCTAGTGCTTTTTGAGTCTCTTCAGTAACTTCATCATATTTTCTTGCCATAATCTTCACTAGTCTAGTCTTAGTTCTCAATAAAGGTTTTAGTTCTTTAAATATTCTGTCTCTTTCTTGCATAGAAACTACATGCAACATATTATCAATTTCTTGATTTCTGATAGTTTCATCCTCAATCTGTGCTAGCTGTTTCCTAGTCTCCAATCTACCATATAACCCTTCAAGTATACTGCCCTATGTATCCAATAGATTCTTCTTGAAAATAAGTAAATGATTAACTACAACATCCTTAATCCAAAGTTTATCAGTTTCCTCATACCTGTCATAGTATTTTTTAATAGAAACTAACGTCCCTTGCTCTATAGCTCTCTTCTCAATCATCTTCAAGTCAGGTTTCCATATATGCTTGTCACTTTTAGGTTTCTTCTCTTCTCTCACAATGTTTTGTTCTTTAGGTGGCGAAATCTGTCTGCTGGATCTAGTACTCACTCTAGGAATAAAATTTTATGCCCGTGAGGTCTACTGTGGTGGAGGTAAGGTTGTATCAATAACCATAGGAGGTGGACTGTCTACCATCACTACTTCAAGAGGTGTAAGGGCTACAGTAGCAGTACTTTCCAATCCATAAGATCACTCTGCTAACTTCTTCTTAACTTCCTTCAACTCTTCCTTAGTGAATCCTACCTTAATACTATGCACAATGTTGTCTACTTTTCTTTTCCTCAAACCTGTGGTCTATTCCTCTCTTAATTTAGCTGATTTTTCCTCATAGGTTCCCCATCTCTCCTTAGATGTATCTATCTCAGATGCTAGGACATGTTTTATTTGCATAGTTAATACCTCAGAAATTACCTCATATCCCATAGGATAACACAATTTGTTCCTCAGTATAACTTCCTTAAAGCATACACAATCAGTTTCAACCATGAAATAGATTGTATCCTTGTACTTATCAACTAAGTCTTTAGGTATCATGTATCTTCCTTTCATATGCCTTTGAAGAATCTTAATCATACCAAACAACTCACCATCAACTCATGTGCTGTTCTATCTTCTGTAACTGTCAGAAATATGTATACTAGTAGGTATCCCTTTTCTCCAACCACTAGGGTGGATACCTAGAAATCTGTGCTCAATGTGTATGTACATATGCATCAATAGTGAACCAAATCTGAAGGTCTTCAATCTGTCTTTCTTTATCAATTTCACATTCTCCAAAAATTTTTGTGCTAACACTTTGCATAGATTGTATTTAGTATTCTCTTTCACCATTCTATATGGCATCATGATAACTCTCGCAGATACTGAATTGGGTCTATTACTATAGTAGAATTTGTAACCAAGTATCATAGCAATCAATTTTACATCTTGTTGCACAATGTTGCTTACTGACATAGCTCGCATGTCCCATTTCGAGTGTGTTAGGGTTTCAACTTTCTTCTTAACATGTTTCTCTGCTACATGAATGATTCCAGTATTATCCAATCTAGTAATCTCATGAATAAATTCACTAAAAATCTTCATAGGTTGCTCACCTATCCAAATAAACTGATCATGTACTCTACTCAACAATATCTTAAACCTTTCTTCTTCATTGAATTCATATAAGTCCAGAATTTTTATAATGCTCAATTGATCAACATTTTTGTATCCATCTCTCATAATGCCTTTGTTAGTCATATACTCCATTTTAGTAGAAATTTCATCAACACCCAGTATATCATACTTACAATGAATTTATGCCCTAATGTATTCTACATGTAAAACTCTGTGTGGTGTTTGAGAAAATGATCCTTCAGGGTCTTCTTCACAAGAATTGAAAGGATGTTTCTTGAATTTATATCTAGGTCGATCTACAACATCATAAATAATAGGTGCATCCATAGATAGATGATGTAAATACCTCTTACACACTAAATTCTGAGTTTTCGCTTCAATCGATCGTGCAAGGCAATTGTAAGATAAAGTGAATCTCTCTTCTCTTTGATTTCCTTAGGTCTCTACTCGTCAAATGGTAAGGAAATAGATAATCATATGGTGCTTTATACAATGTTAAGTCATTAAAATTTCACATTACCCAATGCTATCCAGTCGGCTATAAATCTCGCGATCACACAATAAGCATCATTCAATGTTATGCTCTTAAACATATACTCCATGATGTTAGCCATAATCATACCTAAGCTTGCTAGAGCTCAATCCACAAAATCATGGGCTGGATATATTCTGATATCTTCATCCAATGCTCCCTCTAAGGCCATGATTGACTAATTAGGTTGATTCTACTTTGTTACCATCAGGCGAAGATCCAGTAGCATCTACTGTCTCTCCCTAAATCTCACTTGTCTCTTTGATCTTCCATATCTTACCACTTATGTTATCCTCTACTTTCTTAAAAAAATTGTCAAAATCATTCTTTAAATCTGCAACACTCTTACCAATATCATTTACATTCTTTTGTGTATTCATAAGAGGTGGTACTCTTCTATTGTTTTCTCCATTATACATGAAAAAATTTGCTATATGATCTAGAGTATTGCATTTGTAACATATAGGAGGTCTTCTTTCTTGATTTACTTGTATCTTACTATACTTCACAATGTATCCAATATTATTACACTTATAGCATGTAGGTTTCACTGTAGGTTCTCTTCCATTGTCTTGTCTATATCCAGATTGATTAGATTTCTTGCATTCTGCATTCTTGTGCCCATATCCATTACAATTAAAACAATAACTAGAAAAGGTTTTAAGAGGAGCATTACCTCTGCAATCTCTTTTCATGTGTCCAAACTTGTTACAACCAAAGCATTTACCATTGAAGGGTCTGATCTGCTCTCTAGGTTCTTCAATAGTAGGTTTTTTAGCATCAATCTTTGCATCAAATTTTTCTTTTTGTTTCTTTGAAAATTCAGCTTCATTGAATCCAACACTAGTCATATCACCTTTAGGTTTTTGTCTGTCTCTTTGTTCATCGATCAAATCACTGCTAGTGTGAAGTTTCTCAATGTGTTTCTTTGCCTCAACAAGTTCACCTTTTATGATCTGATTGTATTTCTCCAATTCTAGATATTTGTTCTTGTAGTTGTCAGCCTCATTCTTCATTTGTTCTATCAAAGTATTTGCAATATTCAAAGCTTCTTCAATCTTCTTCTTAGCATATTTTTGTAATTGAATCTCTTTAGTCATGGCTTCATTCTCAAGCTTTAAGGTTTCATTTTCTTCTTCAAGTTGCTTCATCTGATCTGAATTGTCTTTGTCTGAATCTTCTTTCATCTGAACCACAAGATCCTATCTCTGACTTCTAGAAAGTTCAAGCTGGTCTCTAAGTTTCTTTATAAATTTCTCAGCTCTTCGCATGTTGAATCTTAATCCTCCATTCTCTGCTTTTGCTTTATTAAGGTCTTCAAGTGCAACATCAAAGTTTTCTTGCAAACTATCTAAATCCATTCTGATCTCCCTTAAGCTGTTAGACTTTCTCTCCAAGGGCCAAAATCTTTGATTCCAATTGTTAGGATTAGGTAATACTGAGAGGGGGGGGGGGGGGNTAATACTGAGAGGGGGGGGGGGGGTTTGAATCAATATTACAACACTTATTTAAACTTTTCAACCAATTGAAAATAATCCATAAGCTTGCAGAAATGAAAAGAACATAAGAAAATAACACAGTACTCATAACAACATTAATTTTTGTCGAGGAAACCCTGGCCAAGGGAAAACCCCAATGGGGATGGTACCCACAAACATGCACTAAAGTATAGTGTCCCAGTTAGGAGACCTAGCTCTGTTAGGAGCTGAATATTACATAGTAAATTTCCTTGTTAAAGGAATAACAACCCTATTAAAGGTATACAAAACCCTGTTAGGGGCCAACTGAGCATACAACTCTTACAATATAGTTCTATTACAAAATATTCTCAATAATGAATAAAATAAGCATATCTAATGCTTAGATAGTTCCAGTCATAGTTCTTCAATGATATTTGTCATCCTCTACTCTGCCATTCACATATCACATCCAAAACTTTGTTCACAACTCTTTCTTCATTCAACAAAAAGATCTTACATATATATCTTTCTTCTTTACCAAGTCGACTCTCAATACAAAATATATTTAATAAAGAAAATATCAAATGCATAGTCGATGATCTTACATAATCAAAATATAGGTTATCAACAATCATAATCCAACTCCAATTGCTAGGAGTCCACGTCATACTCCCTAAATCATCACTTCTGTCCAGCTGCTCTATATCACTATTCTGTCTATCTTCAAATCTCTCTAACTTATTGTAAACATCATCAAAACAAAATCAATCTTAGGTGGAGGTCACACATACCCCATACTATCTTCTTCTAATCTTTCTTTCTGTAACTCATCGATCTTGATCTTTGATACTCAAAATACCTCTGTATTTCTGCTTCTGTACTTAGCCGATTTTAGAGTCACCAAAACTTAACTTTAAAGGAATAGATCAGTATGCCAGATGTGTTGCCATAAACGACAACCAAAAAGTAAATCACATCGTACAAAATTGATCACTTGCCAACACAAAGTAACCTTTCAAGAAAAACACATTTTTTTTATTTCATCTCTTTGGAAAAATACTTGTACCTTCAAATGTGTAGGTTCTAAAAGTGATTTTCACAGGTTTTGTAACATCGAGGACAAGTACAAGGAGTTCCTACCTTACTGTAATAGGCTTGGCCTTGAAAAACTTTGCTAAAAAATGTAGGTACACACATGAGAGCTAATCAAAATATAGTCATCACCAAGCACACAATGGATCTAGTCATGATGTCGTATTAACTGACTCCAAATGCTCAAGGCCACATGAATGTGCAAGTATCTTCTCAAGGTTACTATCTTCCTTGCACACAGATTATCAATCTTTCATAGGTGAATAGGGTTGATTTTACTCTATGGAATCTAGTAAGGGTCTTCGTTTGAGTACATCCTTTGTGTTCGCGCAAGCACAATTGAGGTGTATAGCCCCATAAGGAACCTTAGCATGAGTAGTCACATAAATGTGATTGAGACCCCAAGGCTCTACTATGTGTTAGGCGAGAGATGAGTATAAACTCAAATGGTACTTGACTTTTGAGGCTTTAACCCCAAGAAGTAAATTTGAATAATGTGAGTTGGAGTGGTGTGGCTTACACCTCGTTCTCACGTGGGTAATTCCCAGGAGCTTTTTATCTCAACCAACAAGCCCATCTAAAGAATTAACTTTAAAATCATGGATTGGCAATGAAAGGAGTCTAGATTTATGATTTTATCACAAGGGGAAAAGAGCATACTCTCCTATTCAATGTTGTTTTCTCCCAAACACTCAAAACATGTGGTTAATTCCCAAGGCTCCTTTCTAAGTGATATATCAAGTAGGTCTAGGTTTTTTATTGTCTTAGAAAGATAAGAGCATACTCCCCTACCACTTAACAACCACTACATGTGAACCTTTGTTAATGTGCCTAAGAAATCAAATTTAAGAAAAACACAATGTCTATTTGTATCTCCTTGGAAACCTGCAAAACATAATGTGAGTAGTTTTCAAATGATGTTCTTTGACCAACGGGCTACAAGGAGATCAGTTAGTAGTTTCCCAAGTATCTTGGTCCTCAAAAAGCATTCCAAATCAAGAAAAATCACCCAAAAAGAGTTTTTAGTAGTAACAAAGTTATGCAAATTGAGCGCATATGCTGATTACAGGTAGAGACACCAATTTTATTAGCAACACTAATGACAGGATTAACATAAATAAGACATAAACAAAAAAACAATATAATACCTCCAGAGATGACAGTTCATGTGACAGACACCAAATGACAGTTTAGGAAGAATCAATGTAAGCGCAAATGCCAATTTAACCTACAAACATAAAAAGGACCAAAACAAGCAAATTTTTCTCTTATACCGGTAGGTGTCTGATAGAATCCCAAAAATCTTTAGGAAAAGGTTACTTCTAGTGCTTTTATGTTGAAAGGTTGATGAGGAATGATTTTTACATTAGAACCCCATAGAAAAGTTACTATCTGCTAAAAACATAAAGTAAAAGCATCAAAACACACCAAAAGCACCAAAAACCCTACACACAAGAAGATGCTAGTCTCAAAATTTATCAAAAATATCCCTATGCAGAGACACCAGTTCAAGTTGTAGACCCTAAATGATGATATATGACGTAGATTCTGATTTGATCAATTTCTATGCAGACACCTCTACGCAAAATGGAGACACCGATCCGTAAGCCTAATATGCTTTTAAGAAAAAATGGTGGAAATTTTGATAAGTTTAAGGGACATGGGTCCCACTGGGTGTACCGGAATGTGTATCGGGAAATCTTCAATATGTTGGGAGAAAGCTTAAACATGCAAACATTAGTGGGTTATCACATATAAAAGATTAAGAGCATGAATAAATTTGAAACAACAATAAATTATCCATAACATCAGATTGAGCTAAAACCAAGTTGCACCCTATTAAGACCTCTCTCTCTCTCTCTCTCTCTCAGATATGTTAACCCCAAAGTGATTGCTTGCTTGATGGTGGATGATAATTACAAATGCAACTAATGGATAATGAGAGAACTCAAGAAATAGCATGAAGAAACTAGTCTCAAGCTTCCCATAATGAAGAAATTCCAATGCAATTATAAACTAGAGTGATATGCAAGATTTAAACTAGGATTCATTCACCATTATCTTAGAATATGATATCTAGATTTAACAATGAACTAAGATTATGAAGCATGAAAAAAACTATGAAATTCAAAAGCTATCCTAGCATAATAACAATGCAAAAATGAGAGATGATTTGCAAGGAAAAAAGCTTCCTATTTATAGATTTTTTAGGGAAAGGATGAGGGCTTGGATGAAGTGGCACCTATGTGGCATCCACATAGGAGCCACATAAGGGACACATGGGCTTGGAAAAGAGTTCAACTTAAAGAATTTAAGGTTTGAGTGGCTCAATATTTTCTCACAAATGTGTGAGCAACATTGGAGAAAGGAATGGGGGACAAGGATGTAAGAGCATTTAAGTCAACCTTAAATGCATTTGGTTGGGGATTTGAGGGATGTGACATGAGGGTTGACTTGGGTGAGGGTTAGGATTTCTTAATCCATGAATTTTGATTGTGCAAATGTTTAAGGGGAGAGAGAGAGAGAGAGAGAGAGAGAGAGAGAGAGAGAGAGAGAGAGAGAGAGAGAGAGAGAGAGCA
>MU226747.1:1358189-1384448 GCA_018584345.1 Thuja plicata | reverse complement strand
ACATATCTATGTTTTTGAGAGAGAGAGAGAGAGAGAGAGAGAGAGAGAGAGAGAGGCATGAAGAAACTAGTCTCAAGCTTCCCATAATGAAGAAATTCCAATGCAATTATAAACTAGAGTGATATGAAAGATTTAAACTAGGATTCATTTTCCATTATCTTAGCATATGATATCTAGATTTAAAAATGAACTAAGATTATGAAGCATGAAAAAAACTATGAAATTCAAAAGCTATCCTAGCATAATAACAATGCAAAAATGAGAGATGATTTGCAAAGAAAAAAGCCTCCTATTTATAGATTTTTTAGGGAAAGGATGAGGGATTGGATGAAGTGGCACCTATGTGGCATCCACATAGGAGCCACATAAGGGACACATGGGCTTGGAAAAGAGGTCAACTTAAAGCATTTAAGGTTTGAGTGGCTCAAGATTTTCTCACAAATGTGTGAGCAACATTGGAGAAAGGAATGGGGGAAAAGGATGTAAGAGCATTTAAGTCAACCTTAAATACATTTGGTTAGGGATTTGAGGGATGCGACATGAGGGTTGACTTGGGTGAGGGTTAGGATTTCTTAATCCATGAATTTTGATTGTGCAAATGTTTAAGGGGTGTTTAGGCTTGGATTAGAGGGTAATTGGGAGAATGTGATGAGAGGAGAGAGAATGAGTGGAGGGGATAATTAATTAATCAATATTAATTAATTAACTAAGAGAGGTTAATATGTGTGAATAGGCTGGGTTGAGTTAAAACTATGAGTTAGGTAGTTGGGAGAGGTTAGGTTAGGGGTTAAAGTTAGGAGCCATGTGCTCAAATTGATTAAATGGGTTTTATTTAATCAAAATATGAATTTGGGGATTAATTTAAATGAGAAAATTATATTCATTGAAATTAATAGAAGAAAGGGGGATTTAATTAATTATCTGGCTATGGGTTGCCATTATATAATTAATTAAACTAAAGTTAATTAATTCAATTAATTAGCTAGTGGGATGACATAAATTAATTAAATATTAAATATTTAATCAATCATGCCCTAGGAGAGAGATAAATTAGATTACAAATTTGTGTAATCATATTTAGGTGTCTACAATAGGAACTCTCTCTAAGATGGCACATGGTGATGAGACTTGGCACATTTTTCTTTTTCAGGGTGATGGTGATGTTGGGCCTTGGTGTGGGAGCACCTTGACTTGTTAAATTTATGACAAATTTCATAATATTGAATGTCTTAGTTTTTTTGACTCTCGTGAGACCATGCCTAAGAAATGGTTAATAGATTAAATTTGCATGTAAAAATGGATTACATGACTTTTGTAATCAATAAGTGTAGTAAGATTACCACGAGTCACCAAGTAGATAGACGGTTTGTGTAACTAGCTAAGATTGTCTTTTATTAGAAATCATTATGTAAGTATGGGCAAGTGGACAATTTTGATAACTACTCCAAAGAATCTTGATAAAGAGATCTTAATAGAGAGGAGAGTCGATAGATGATAGTTTGGGAGATAGGGTGAAAAGGAGAGGAAAATCCAAATGGCTCTCTAGTGGCAGCCAGAGAGCCATTCCTTTGTAATTGCAGACTTTTATATTAATGGAGTTTATAAAATTGCTTGTTATTGGATTTTAATTTTATAGCAATCTCTATGTTTTGGGTTTCTTCCTATTAAGGAGTTTTGTAGCATATGCGTCGGGTCTCATTAGTTTGGTTATAAACAATACTTAATGGTCAATTATGCTTATGTAACGGTTTTCTCTAACAGTCCCGAGATGGACGATAGTGTCATTTGGGTTGTATATTGTAGTTGGCAAAGACTGTTTAAAATCGATGTGTGGATTCTCGAGTGCATTAAGCATAGGAAACGATTTCTTGAACCGTTATGTAATCATTATGAGTGTCGACCCATATAGAGTTATCAGAAATGGTGGTGTTGTTTATGTCACGTGGAGTCCAAGCAAATGGTTCGATAGTCACTGTGGGGGAGTCCGAGGAAGATGTGATTGCAGAGCCAAACATTAGCACTCTTTGATAATGATAAAAGGTGGCGAGTTTGATTATAACCATACATGCTCGTGTTGGAGCCAACCCACGAAGTGGTAGAATATAGTCAGAGTTATGGTAAGCCTAGTTTTTGTGAATGAGAAAGGTGGTGAGTGTAGTATGTTCATATACGTGCATGCTAGTGGCACGACAACAGTGAGACCTGAGAGGAAGTTGGAGTTTGCAGAGTTTGAAGAATAGCATGGCCGACCAGTGTAGACCATTATATGTTGGTTATATCATTTGAAATAGGAAAAGGTGGCGGTCATGAACTTCACACTAATATGTGAAGGTGAAATGTGGGTTGAATTGCGAGATACCAAAGTTGATGGTAACATATGGGATTGACAATGGATTCAGTCTCAGCACATAGATGAAAGTCAGTTTGGGTTAGCAAAGTATCACTTTGAAAGCTGATTGGAAATGCTCTAGTGTGTTGAGCATTGGGAATAAATAAGGTATCGGAATGGAGTTCGAGATTTGACCCATGGAAGACCCACAAAGCATGAATATCATTGAACACACAGTGACCATGGTGAGTCATAGTGATCATATGTATAAAGAAGGAAGAAGGGAAAAAAAATGCCTTCAAGATGACTATGTTTGAATCATAAGAATAGAGAGATAATGTGTCTCCAAGCTTTGTCTGCAAAGAAGAATAGCGAGATAATCAGATTTAAGAACATTTATGAAGAATGTGTAGAACATCTGGAGTTCTCCGCATAAAAATGCCTTCAAGATGACTATGTTTGAGTCATAAGAATAGAGAGATAATGTGTCTCCAAGCTTTGTCTGCAAAGAAGAAAAGCGAGATAAGCAGATTGAAGAATGTTTATGAAGAATGTGTAGAACATCTGGAGTTCTCCACATTAGAGTGGTATCAGAGCAGTGAAAGATCTGGGTAGACAGTTATTGTGAGGAAAGAACTCGACCCATCTAGCTGCAAGAAGGAAAGAAGTTCCTGGAGTTGTATGGGTAGACAAGTAAGTTTTGTCCTAGCCGTTCTCCAATAGAGATACATCTGGAGTAGGGTGCCGAAAGAAACCACTAAAGAGAGAGTGGGAATTGCATCACCAGACCAAGTCTGCTGTTGGGTAAGATGGATGGTGTAGTTTGTGTTATGCAACATTGTGAGAGATGGAGTCAGTTTCAACATCAGAGAAGCGCACCAGAAGCGTGTGCACGAAATTTTGGCCCAGAGCGATACCCAACATTTCCATGGGACATGGAATTCTTTTCTCAGTGGGAGTATGGTGCGGGAGCACCTCGACTTTTTAAATTTATGAAAAATTTCATAATATTGAATGTCTTAGTTTTTTTGACTCTTGTGAGACCATGCCTAAGAAATGGTTAATAGATTAAATTTGCACGTAAAAATGGATTACATGAATTTTGTAATCAATAAGCGTAGTAAGATTACCATGAGTCACCGAGTAGATAGACAGTTTGTGTAACTATCTAAGATTGTCTTTTATTAGACAACATTATGTAAGTATGGGCAAGTGGACAGTTTTGATAACTACTCACAAGAATCTCAATAAAGAGATCTTAATAGAGAGGAGGGTCGATAGATGATAGTTTGGGAGATAGGGTGAAAAGGAGAGGAAAATCCAAATGGCTCTCTAGCGGCAGCCAGAGAGCCATTCCTTTGTAATTGTAGACTTTTATATTAATGAAGTTTATAAAATTCTTGTTATTGGCTTTTAATTTTATAGCAATCTCTATGTTTTGGGTTTCTTCCTATTAAGGAGTTTGGTAGCATATGCGTCAGGTCTCATTAGTTTGGTTATAAACAATACTTAATGGTCTATTATGCTTATGTAATGGTTTTCTCTAATAGTCTCGAGATGGACGATAGTGTCATTTGGGTTGTATATTGTAGTTGGCAAAGACTATTTAAAATCGATGTGTGGATTCTCGAGTGCATTAAGCATAGGAAATGGTTTCTTGAACCGTTATGTAATCATTATGAGTGTCGACCCATACAGAGTTTTCATAAATGGTGGTGTTGTTTATGCCGCGTGGAGTCCAAGCAAATGGTTCGACATTCACTGTGGGGGAGTCCAAGGAAGATGTGATTGCAGAGCCAAACATTAACACTCTTTGATAATGATAAAAGGTGGCGAGTTTGTCTTATAACCGTACATGCTCGTGTTGGAGCCAACCCACGAAGTGGTAGAATATAGTCAGAGTTATGGTAAGCCCGGTTTTTGTGAATGAGAAAGGTGGTGAGTGTAGTATGTTCATATACACACATGCTGGTGGCATGAAAAAAGTGAGACCTGAGAGGAAGTTGGAGTTTGCAGAGTTTGAAGAATAGCATGGCCGACCAGTGTAGACCATTATATGTTGGTTACAACATTTGAAATAGGAAAAGGTGGTGGTCATGAACTTCACACTAATATGTGAAGGTGAAATGTGGGTTGAATTGTGAGATACCAAAGTTGATGGTAACATATGGGATTGAAAATGGATTCAGTCTTGGCACATAGATGAAAGTCAGTTTGGGTTAGCAAAGTATCGCTTTGAAAGCTGACTGCAAATGTTCTAGTGTATTGAGCATTGGGAATAAATAAGGTATCAGAATGGAGTTTGAGATTTGACCCATGGAAGACCCAAAAAGCATGAATATAGTTGAACACACAGTGACCACGGTGAGTCATAGTGATCACATGTATAAAGAAGGAAGAAGGGAAAAAAATGCCTTCAAGATGACTATGTTTGAGTCATAAGAATAAAGAGATAATGTATCTCCAAGATTTGTCTGCAAAGAAGAACAACGAGATAAGAAGATTGAAGAACGTTTATGAAGAATGTGCAGAACATCTGGAGTTCTCCACATCAGGCCTCGTTTGACTTCTTGGAACACTCTGTAGTCTATCCACATGTTAACAAAATGCAACCTGTTTACACTTTTAAATGATAGGAAATATTCTATTGTGCTTATTTTCCACCTGTCCCCCCATGTCTAAATATCTAGGTTCCCACATGTATCTATTGCATTCTTCAAGGTTGGGTGAGGTCACATTTTTGTTATGTAGTCATGATCAACTATACGTTATCATGGCTTTGTAGTTAGGTAGTTTTGATAAAAGTAATGAATTGAACAAGTTGAGACATCATTATGAACATAGGACATTAATTATGGAAAAGAAATGATGATTTAATTAAACAGTTGCAACTACAACTTTCAGGAAGAGTAGTGGAAAGAAAGATCATACGAATATTTTGGGGAGGGAATTTCTCTAGTACTTAAGCAGAGTTGTGCTTTGTGTTTCTGTTGGCATATCATTTTTTTGGTTTGTAATAATACATATATTTTTGATAATAATAAAGGTTGTTAAATCATTACATTATATATTTTGATACTAAATCACCAAAAACTAACTACCGCTAAAACATTTGGCCAAAAAAACATTCCTGGGACTCGCAGACCACAACCCCATCAGATCACAGACTCCATTGATCAATACACTCTTGCTTTACATTTACAAATTGACATTGGAAAAATTTGAAACACTTAGACATGACTACACTTTCTATACATTTACACATATCACTATTTGTAGGTTGCGACCTATCCACAAAATAGATTCAAACTCATACACTCCTTTACATTCATAAGCCAAAAAAGACACACAAAAATAGACTCTTCTCTAAAGCCCAAACCAAAAATAGATCCCTTCATGAACACATTGGGCTGAGAATTCATAGTACCACAATCTATTCATTGAACCCCTCCCCCTTCCACGTGAACATTTTTTCCTTGGAACCTAGCGCATTTTCCATGTTGGAAGCAAAGCCATCTGAGCTTCAACTTCCTTCACCATGACAAAAGCTTCCAGGTCTTCCCAACCCAATCAAGCATCATTACATCCTTTCTCCTTGTTGAAGTGCACTGACCAACGCATAAATGGAATAAGCTCCTTCACATTCTCCACCATTGGGTTCTCAATTCCCTCTTGCACATCAAAACCAACACTTGACACTACCCATTCAAGGACTGAATCCAACCCATACAATTTTTCTTTATCCACTATGGCATCCATTACCTTTCTGATATTAGAAACATCCTCCCCTAAATCCAATCCTTAGGAGATCACCAAGGAGATAACATCCATATTATTTATGTATCGGTACTTTTCCCCATTAAAGACATCACCTAGAATGGCTTGAATGCTCCAAATGAAATTCATGTCTTTAAAAACAAAAATCCATTTTAGTCTCTTCTTTGTTGTTGGTCCAAAAAATGATGCTTGTTGCTTGGGTGATAGCAGTGTGAAATTCACTTCCATAACTATCAATCTACAAATGCACTTCTCCAAAGTAATCACAAAGAAAACCTTGCCACCATCTTTATCTCCACACTAAATTTCTGAAACCAACTCTGCAAAATGCCCTAAAAAAGGGCAATTCAATCCCTTACAAAAAGTCATCCCATCACACAAAATCATTTGGTAGTGCATTAATGATTTATTCTTATCACCTATGTTTTTGATATCAGTCTTCATTGGGAAGATTTCAAAAATCTTCAATCTGTACTTCATCACACATTCGAAAAGATAACACCCAATTTGAAAGGTTGTCCACCTCTCTATTTCCCTTCCTTTGCACATGGCTAACTTTAAACTCTTCAAAGGTGGTCAATTCATTTAATATGGCAGTAATACAATTTTTTAGATTCCATGCTTCAACTTTCCCATTTATTATTGCCTGTATGATTATTAAGGAGTCCCCTTCTAAATGAATTTTCGGTATTTACAAGGATCTTCCAAAATTAACTACCATCAAAATTGCTTTTACCTTTGCTACATTGTTAGTCCCCTTCAAAACTTTTTCCCCCAAAGCCAAAATGTTACCATGCCAGTCTTGAGTAATGAAACTTGGTCCCGATGACCCAAGATTCTTTTTAGTTGCCTTGTCAAAATTGATCTTACCATGTTGGCATATCATTATTTCAAAATACTTTGAGACTTTGTGATGAAAACATATTTGAAAATTTTCTAGATCTTATCTTATTTTTGTTTGACCCTTAATAGAAGCTTATATATTGGATTGGCTTTTAGCCTTTTCAAATTTTCTTCATTATTCTACGGTTATTTCCTTAACTATGCTATGTATCATTTAGGAAATGAATTTATGTTATCTGGTTTAAGCTTTTGCAAATGTTTAGCGGTTTTGTAGACTATGGAAGCATGTTTATGACTCTTTCTATAGTTTAAAACATCTTATATTGTGTTATGCTTCAAGGAAATAGAGTTTTGAAATGTTTAGCAATTTGTGTTATGGCGCATCACCTCTAGTTAGATATTATTTTATTGCACCTTATTTCCCTTTTCCTCTTATTATAAATGCTTGAAGAGTTGGTTTCTAAAATCTCATAGATCATTCAATGGTGCACAATCAATCCCCCAACCACTTAACTTCCCATAAGGTGGTCACCTTCCTGAACTCACATTTTTGGATCAACAATTATTTTTTTTCATGTTGCAGTGGGACGTGAACTAAGACTCCAATACTCTTGAGGGTGTATGGGCCAAATGTTAGAAATAGGAAAATCCCTATTCTTGCATAGACAAAAGACAGAAGAAGCTATGGAGGCCAAAAAGCCAGAGGAGAAATCGTATGCAAAAGAAAATAATATATTAACAATATGTTTCTAGATTACAATGTGATGATCAAAAACTCTGTGACTAAAACAAAAGAGGTGAATCCTTATAAAGGAATCACGAAACCCTAAGGTTAGCTAAAGAAAACTAGAGTGAATAGGTGAGTTAGTAATTAGATTGAAATGATTTAATTAATAACTCAAAGGACTATTACTCTAACACCCCCCCTTAAGATAAGCTTAGGGAGAAGCAAAACCTAGGAAACTACTGTAGAAAGCAGGAAAGATGGGTCCCGACAACAAGGCTTGATCAGGTACCCAAGTACAAGAAATAAAATAGATGAAGGAAACTGAGCCTTCAATCTAGGGAAAGTCCCAAAGAAAGGAACAACAAAGAGAAAGAAGCATCTCCGAAGCATGTAGCTATAAACTCTGTCAGAAGAAACTGCTGGAACCCCCACTGAAGTGCATGACCAGGTAGAGAAGACAATGTCTGAAGAGCTGATCAATCAAACAAAGGAAGCAATAGAACCAATAGGTGAACCCCCCCATAATGCTAAAAAGGGAGAGGTGACAGGAACACTGAAATGAAATGCCAAAAACATCTGCAAAAAGAAGAATCAAGAACACCAACAATGCAACAGAAGTACAAGCACAGGATAAAGGGTGGTGTCACTGACACACAACATGGGCTAATGTTATGGAAGGTATGCTTACTTGACAAAGGTGGATGTGCATAAAATGGCCAAACATCATAACCCCCCATGACACTTTATAACTGAGTACAAGTACAAAAAATATATAAGGTGTACAAGATCCCAGATAAGCAAAAGTAGGCACTTTATCTCAGTGCATTTACAAAAAAGAAAATGACATAGAAGAGAAGCATACAAGCTCAGAAGTCAGAAAGAAGAGTGAACCAGAAGATCAGAAGAAGAGATCCCAGGACCTGTAGAACCCAAGTAGTCTACCAGAGTGTGAAAGATGCCAAACTTAAAGGAGAGAGAACCTGGAGCAAAATCTGAAAAAAATACCCCTACAACTAAAAAGTTCACTGAACCAGCTTTCTGACGATATCTGGTTTGCCAAAAATGGAGTCCAGATGAGCCAGATATGACTCCCAGAAGGTAGACAACAGACTTCAGACTTTGACAGAAAAAAACACTATCAAAATGGCAGAACCCAAAACCCCAACCTCCATCATCAGAAATTTCTCAGAAAGAGCTTTCCAACGGTATATGGAAGTTAGAAAAAGACCCCCGTATGCTCTAGATAAAGCGAAAATAGTTTGGGAGGGTCAAAAAGGCCTCAAAATCAGGTTTTAAGCTTCTGGGGCTAAAAAAAGGGTCTGGCCCTTGGGCACATGGTGCGCGTAGGGGGCTGGGCTGGAGCCCCTAGTCTGGCATATGACCGATCACTAGCAAAAAGGGCCCGCGGGTGCTAAACATGCCCTGGGTGGGGCAGAGGCGATGCAGAGGAGTCGGGCGGCGGGAAGTCAGCGGAGCGGCGCTACGGGTGCCAGTGGGGGCTGGGAGGCGCGGGCTGGCTGAGCGGAGGTCGGCAGGGCTGGGAGGCGGCGGGGCCAGAGGAGCCGATAGGGGCCGCAGGGAGGGCGCCGGGAGCTGGCCGGTGGTGGTGGAGCGCGGGAGGCGCTAAACAAATTTCACTTGCCGCACATTTAAATGCACAAAAAACCATAAAAAATGGTTTTTTAATTCTTTTTTTGTTTCTCGTGCCCGTACGGCCCTAATAGGCCAAGAAATTTCTCCCAGACGCTCCGGTGTCTAAATCGAACATATTTTATATGGATTTTAGGGTTTTTGGGCCTTCCAGACATAACCATGAGGTCAATTTTGGTCCAAAGTGCACCAAAAAATAGAGACCCCCCAGATCCAATAAAAAATACCAAAGAAAATTGAAAGCTTCAAACCTTTGTATTGCAAAGAGCTTGCTTCAACAAAACACAAACAACGAGCAACAAGCGAGCTCTGATACCATGTTAGAAATAGGAAAAACCCTATTCTCCCAAGAACACCTGCATGCAAACCTGTCACATGGAAGAAGAAAAGACAGAAGATAGAAGAAGCTATGGAGGCCAAAAAGCTAGAGGAGACATCGTATGCAAAAGAAAACAATATATTAACAATATGTTTCTAGATTACAATGTGATGATCAAAAACTCTGTGACTAAAACAAAAGAGGTGAATCCTTATAAAAGAATCATGAAACCCTAAAAGGGAAACCCTAAGGTTAGCTAAAGCAAACTAGAGTGAATAGGTGAGTTAGTAATTAGATTGAAATGATTTAATTAATAACTCAAAGGACTATTACTCTAACACCAAAGACCCATCACAAGGTCATAGACATCGAGTAACCCAAGCTTGTTACTGTCTTCTTTATTTAAGGAAGTTATGTAGTTGAACAACTTCCTACACTAACCTTGAGGAGAGGGTAATATAAAAAAATCTCATATCTTAATAAAAATTATAGAAACTTAATAGAAATAACATAAAATAACATGCATACAAAAAAATAATGATTTATGTGGGGAAAACCTTTCTGGGAGAAAAACCCCACACTCCAAAAGTCGCCCAATATATTATTTAGAAATCAATATCAAATTATAATATACTTGTAGAGAAATCTTCTCTCAAAATTATCACCAACTAGATATCTAGAGGTAACTAAAAAGCTATAAGACTCTTACACACACCCTCCATCTCACACACCTAATATATAGAAGATACAATACAAGAAACTGTCAAATGGTCTTACAAAATCACTGGCTAAAAACTACTTATAAAGTGGTGCCCATATTATCTCCAATCAAATATTCCCTATGAAGTGTCAATACACACACCAACATGTGTAGCTCCCAACTGTAGCTCATTTATGTGCTCAACAGGTTTTTACGTTTCTCATTTCAATAAACCCAACTTCCAGAGGCCATAACTTTTGAATCAAGTGTTTGATTGACAAACTATTTGAAGTGTTAGAAAGATTGCGATGTGCTCTATCACATTATAAAGAGCTACACCATATAGCTACATTTTCATCCCATTTTGGTGCCTATAAAGCGTCTAAAATTGTATTTGTAATATTTCCATTAATTTCCAAAAACAAAAACTTTGATATCTTCCTAATTGGACATGATCTTGTAACGAAAAAATTATTGGCATGCTTATCTAGTCCAACCAAATATTTGGAGAAATAATGGGGAAAATGTGTGATCAAACAAAAACCTTACTAAAAATAGTAATAAAATGTAAATGTAAGGTTGAGACACACTTTCCTAACACTTTGGTGATAGTAATGTGTGCTCTAGCTTCTATATTAGGTGTGTATCGACCTAAATTTCCTCTTCCAAAGGCTCAACCTAGCCAATATTATAATTTTTTGACTTGGAATATGTGTATCCTACTTATTCCACCATCTCCCATTGTGACTTGTGACACTATTCCCACTTTTGCATTGAAGCCTCTACCCAAATTCACTGGGAAAGATGCAAAGACCCTTGCAAAGAATATGCAAGATGTGTTTGATTTGTGTATTGTGCACTAGATAACTTAGTAATAAGTACCTCTCTAGTTGTTAGAGGACTTTCTTAAAGGGAAGGCACAAGATTGGTATATATGCCTAGCACCAAATTCTATTTCCACATGTGACCAGCTAAGAGGTCTATTTTTTGACCATTTTTTTGAGAATTGTTGCTCATCCTTACTGCAATAGCTAATCACTATTAAAATAGTGCCTCAATGGGAAATTATTGAATTCAACACTCATTTCTAGAAGACTTCATAGCAGGTCCCTGTTTCCACTTGTACCCCTATAGATATTGCCTTTGTCTTCTACTTGAAGGTGTTCAACATAGACATAGCAATGAAAAATTAGTCACTTGGAGGAAATACATTTCCAAATGTCTATGAGCTATTTATAAGGGCATAAAATAACTTGGTTGATGCTATAAATATTCTATCAAGATATCTTATGCTAGTCCTTTTGGAAATGACTACTTCCACACAAGGAGAAGCAGTTGCAAGTACCCCTATGCCACCCCAGTCCGTGTATATTTTTGAACACTCAACAGGATAAATTATCTACTACATCCTCAATGGAGGCCAAGATGAATGACATGAAGAAATTTCTGTGGACCTTCTCTAACAAGATCATAAACATCAAATGACAACAAAATGTCCCAAAAGCCTCCATATTAGAATTATCAAAGTTATCAAGGTATGAGACCCCCTTTCTAGAAAAATAAACACCATGGAGCCAACAAAGGAAATGCTCAAGCATAGCCCTCTAATAAATTGGTCATTATTCTAACTCCTCTATAATTTGTTCTACCATATTTAAATGAGGAATTGGTGGCGACATAGAATAACCTAGTGGAGGATCCTAATGCATGGTGTTTCCCTTGTAATGATGCACATATGTAATACAATTGCTCATGAAATCAATTTTCAATAGGAGGTGGAGAAAAGAGGTCAGGAATTATACTGGATTTTGGAGTATGTACTTAATCCTCTCTTAGTATACATAGCACGATGCTAATTTCTCAAATGCAAGGAATGTCATTAGAACAAGAAGCAAAGATCGTTATTGATCGTGTGATATTGTCTTGGATGGAATATTAAGATTCAATACTTGTTAATGGATTATCAATAACATAAGCTCCAAAAGTGCAGTATGTTTACAATACTCACTCTAATGGAGGTTCACAAGAGATCCTATTACTCACACACAACAACCAAGGATTTCTCTAGGTAAAGGTCTTAGCTTGTTGGCATGCAACCCTTCTAAAATTTGAAAGAAGTCTCGATCTCCAAACCTAAATAAACAACCATTGTTAAGTTTAAATAACCAAAAGATCCTTTCCTTGGATCACTCAATGTGGTTGAGCAATTAAAGAAGGCACCTACCAATGTTTCTTTGTGGGATATCTTGTCTATCCCTGAGAAAAAATAATTGCTTCTTGAAACTCTCAAAGATCATGATAAATCTTATTTTTAAGAGATGTCTTGGGAAAACATACAAGAGAAAGGAAAAGACCTAGTTGTTGAAACATTAGAAAAAAAACCTATGACATACATCAATGCCAAGAAAGGATGAATTTTTGAAGAAGTAAGTAAGTCTAAACCCATGCCCTTCTTATTTAAATTAATTTTGTGGCAAAGTTATTGCATGATTATATGTTATATTTAGGAGCTAGTACCATAGTGATGCCAAAACAAATAGCATATGCTATAAACTTACAAGATAAGGCCATAGAAATAGAAGTCATGCAACTAGGTGGTAATAGAGTTCAAGATATAAAACTCATTAAATAACTCCCTCTTATTCTCTACACTTGTATGAATGTCTATTGTCTCCCAAAAGGTCATAGTACTTGACATTACTCTTATTTTTGGACTATGTTTTTCAAGAGATTTTGCTACTAAAATAGGAGGTTACCTCTCCCTCAATTGATACCATTTAATTTTGTAGTCCTGACACAGTTCCAAAGTGAAGATACTAACTGAACCTTTTCACAATGAACACATAGTAGAAGACACTATGACTAATATTGATCTCACACATACTTCCATCACCAGAGAAGAAATGTACTATGTAAATATATTGGAATATGAAAAGGTGACCAAGGAAAGAACTACTAAGGATGAAGTCCTACTCAATCAATTCATTGATTATGATCCTTTTAGTAACTTATGTGCTACTAGCCTTAGTCCTTATGTCATATATGATTATGGTCAAGTTATTCTATGGGCAAAAAAAGACCTAAAAGACCCCAAAAAATTTGATGGAGAACTAGAATTATGGTCCTTACATCTCATGGGTTGGAGTGAGCCTGATTTATTTGATGAGAGAAAAAACTCTACTGGATTTTTGCTTCCAATTCTCCTACACCATTAATGAGGTAGAATATGAAGGACTGGTCTAAGGTTTAAGTCTGACAAAAAGAATGGGTGTTAAGTAACTAAAAATATTTGGAGTTTATGAATTGGGGTGAAATAAGAGCGGAGCTTATTTGCCACTAAGAGAATGTCCAGATGCAAACCTACTGCCATTGTGTATGGGATTTGGTGTAAAATATTTAATCTTTCAATATTTAAGCGATGTCAAGGAAACAAAATGCAAAAGAAAACCATTTGGAAACTATTGGTTCTCAATTTGATCTAATGTATGAGGTAATCATTAATAAACATTTAGTACAACTAATAGTTAAACCAACCATTCTTGACAATGAGAAAAATTGGCAATTATTTGAGAGTGATGCACAAATTTCTATGTTCATACAACAATATGATGGATTTAGAAAATAGTTATAGCTCGAGATAGAAGAGGCTTATGAAGATTAAATCATTCTTCTCAAAGGTAACAAACTCCCCAAAGAACTAATCACCTTCGAAAATTTGTTTAACTGCAATGATGCAAGAAATGACAAGCGGAAAATTATAGTGGATGAAGGAGATTATGTTGATCTTGATCTCAGTAGTGGGATAAAATTGAAATTAGGGAAGAAAGTTCCACCAAAAGATAAACAAAGATTGATTGATTTGTGTGAAAAATATGACAAAGTCATAACATGGACTTATGATAGCCCCAGGGGATATGACCTAGATATTATTCAACATACATTGAATTAGAAGAAGTAGCTAAGCCAATTTAGCAAAAATAAAGGTCTATCAACTCAAAGATTGAATCACTAATGGCACAAGAGCTAATGTAGTTGATTAATTCTCACATTTATCTAATCAAACATAGTAATTGGGTTTCAAACTTGGTCCCCATGCAAAAAGAATGGAGATATTAGACTATGTGTTGATTTATAGTATCTAAATAGAGCCTAATTAAAAGATCATTATCCCATACCTTTAATGGAACAAATCCTCCAGATAGTTGTTGGCCCTGAAATGTTTTCCCTCCTTGATGTTTTCTCAGGGTATAACCAAATTTGGATAAAAGATGAAGATCAATATAAAACCACTTTCACCACAAAGTGAGGTACTTTTGGATATCTTAAGATGAATTTTGTCCTTTAAAATGCAAGGGGCCACTTTTCAATGTGCAATGAACATCACATTTAAAGATCTAATCAATTTGATTATCCTTATATATATGATCGACCTTACAATATTTTCAAGGCACAAATAAAATAATTTTGATCATCTAGAGAAGGTATACTAGAGGTGCCCAGAGTTTGGGGCGTCTCAAAACCCCAAAAAGTGTGTATTTAGTGTCCTGCAAGGGAAATTAATTGGATACATTGTATCCAAAGATGACCCAATCTCCATTGATCTTGAAAGAATCAAAGCTATCAAAGAAATTCTATTATCTATTAATAAAAAGGGAGTGCAATCTTTCTAAGGAAAGATTAATTTAAAAAAAATATATAAAATATCTAGCTTTGTGATCTTGGTCAAACAAATCACTATAATGTTGCATGAAGGCAAAACATTCAAATGGATTCTATAAGGTATAACAACATCTGAGTAGATTACAGAGGCCACTTCATCAACCTTTGTGCTCACTAACCTTGATTTTTCAAAGGATTTTATAATGTATATTTATAGAAGTGAGCATAGGGTTATAATTGTTGTTAACACATGCAGATGAGGAAGAAAGAAGAGGAAATCCTGTCACTTTTTATTCTAGGACCTTAAAAGGATATGAGGTCAAATATAACTTTGTAGATAAACATGCCTTTGCAATTGTTAAAGGCCTAAAAATTTTCACCATCTGATAAGGGGTAATAAAGTACGTGTATTTTTGGATCTCTCCAATGTATGAGAATACATCATGGAAGGTGATATCACAAAGAAAAGATCTAATTGGATTATTAATATTTTAGAGTATAACATTGAAGTTCTTCCCACATAGAGTGCAGTTTATGGAATTCAAAAAATATCAACATCATCTTCTAGTACACAAGAGGAGATTTTGTAGATTGCAAAATGTAGGGTACACATTGATATGATTCCTTTTCAAAAATAATTTTTATGGTGTCCTCCTCATTTGCGTAGATGAAGACTAGGGAGAATAAATTTTGAATGAGTTCCATAATAGCCATGTTGGCAATCATTTTTCTGCCAAAGTCACAATATTGAAGATCATGTGTGTTGGATATTTCTAACCTATATTATTCACTAATTGTCATTATTTGGTTAGAAAATGTCAAGGGTTACAAATTTTCATTGGAATACATAAAAATTCATCTATACCACTCAACCCAAAAATGGTCAATGAACCTTTTGCTTAGTGAGGCATGGACTTATTAAAATGGTTAATCCAATGCATAGTTTGGGACATAACTAGATCTTAACAACCACTGACTATTTAACCAGATGGTCAAAATACACTACCTTAAAAAATTCCACAAAGAATGAAATCTTGAAATTTATAGAAGAGACAGTGACAATAATTGGCCAATCAAAAGGATTGTTACAAACCACTAGCAGGAATAACACAAACATTTGAACATAGTTCTATAGGATGGTAGAACCACCACAAAGAAAACTTTGAAAGCATCCTCATATGAGATATTTTAAGGAAAATAATCCATGATGCCCATTTCAATAGAAATTCTAATGCCGTAGTTGCTCAAATCTCTGGAAATTGAGGAAATGGGGCTATGAAAGTAAGATTGGCATAATTACTAAGTGTTCAGGAAGCCTAGGAGAAAGTGTTCAACACCATGAATAAATTCCAATAGGTGATTAAAAGGTAGTTTCATAAGAAGGCATTTAACCTTGTTTTCAACAAGGGAGTCATAGTTTTGAAATTTGATGAAAGTGCTACAAAACCTGGACAACATGCTAAATTTGACGCCCTATGAAAAGGATTATTTCACATTAATAGATGAAAAGAAAGAAAATATTTTGAGTTAGGAAACATGGAAGGGGGTTCTCTTGAGATTCTGGTTAACTTGTCTGATTTAAAGCATTTATTTTGACAGAAGTCCTTGTTTTTTGTAAATTTTGTACATAATTGTTTAGTGGTTTTGCTTGCATATTTTTTCAATAAGCACCTTAAAAACATGTTATTGTATGTCATGCCAAGTGTCCCTCAATGTGGCAACCATAAAAGCCTACATGATGATATAAAGGACCTTTTCTAGATTTCCCTACCTAGAATTAAATGCTCTAGGTTTTTAATCTACTCCCCAACTCATTTTTCAAGTAGCACGCCTCTCAAAGGGAGACATGTGATATGGAAACACACTTCATTTACAGTGGCATTTTTTGATAAGTGAGAAGCAATTATTTGACAAAAGTGGATGTTTAAACATTGCATTAATAGTTCTTAATATTTTCTTTATCAACAAAGTCATTTCTAAGAATTCAAACAGAAAGCATAGAGGATTAATTTATAGAATTTTTAGAAAGCTAGGAGAAGAATGCTTAATACAAGGAGGTAATTTTTGTCATTTATAACTATGACTATTGAAGGTTCAAGCTCTCACATTGATGTCATAGCTATACACTCTCCCTACTATGTAGATGATTATAGAAACACTTCTTATGCATGTGTTCCCATGTCTTAGAGGCTTGAACATGAACACACCATAACCTTGGAGAAGGTTCCCCACAAGGATACGACTATTGTGCAAGATTAGGATAATAATATTTATGATTCAAATTTGTAGAATAATTCCAAGGGCCTCCATGAAGGTCATACCACAAAGTGAAGGCCATGGTGAATCAAGAGGATTGATATTGTTTAGGTTATCATTTGTGTCAATCTATCTTTCTTTAATTTCTAGTGTCGTAGGTGCACCCTTGCTCCGAATTGATAGATGCATATGCCAAATGTGACAATGCATAAAATGGAATGCTCCATGGGACCGAATTGAGATTGGTCTTTAATATTGAAATGATGACCCAAAAAATTTAAAAAATGGGAGGGTGATATGAAAATTGAAGATTATATAGTCTAGACATTTAGGATTAATACGAGTCATGAACACCCTCAAGATAAAGTACAATTATTGGAAAAACTGCAAAGAGTGATGACTTTTGATTTCTTGAAACACAATAGAAAATGGAGAAAATGAGGAAGGAATTAGAAAGTGCGATGCTATTGTAGAGAGAATCAAAATTGAAATAAAGGGGCATGAAAGATAAATTTATTGGCTGAGGAGGAAGAATCAAGAAAAAGAGTTTTGTCTCCCTTTAGAAAGAGTGTGCAACAAACAAAATGATACAAAAGGAACTCTAGGAATCCAAAAAAAAAATCACCGCCCTTGAAAAGGAAAAAGAGGCCATAATTTTGTAAGAGTGGGTCAAAGACAAAGAACTGTATGATCTTCAAGTGAGTGGTGTCAATATTTAAAAGGAAAAATGAAGACATTTGTGTCACATTAGAAACTAGAGACCATGAGTTGGTACAACTCCAACAATATATTTTAGATACTACAAATGCTCAATTTAGAAAGGAAAGAAAAGTAGTGGTTGGGCAGGAGAAGTTGTAGAAAGGGTTAGAAGATGTCATGACACATGAAGATGCTAAAAGAAAGAAAAAGGAGTTGGTGGAATCCCAAATCAATGCCAAATATCAAGAGTTGGGTCAAATACAACAAAGTTTACAACTTGAGGAATCCATTTTTCAAAGAAGGCTTAAAGAAATGGAAGAATTATTAGACACAGAGATGGGATTAAGGAAAGCCACTTAATTCACATAGATAATGTGAAACCAAGAGTTGGAGCTATTGCACTAGGATTTATAAAATGCTTTAGGAAAAGTTAGCAATATCCAAGAAGAGTTTCGAGACAAAGACTAACAAATTCAATAGTTGTCAAAGAAAGAGCCTACCCCAACACAACAAGGGTTTTTTCTCACTATTCTACAACAATTGTATGTTTCTTTATATAATAAGATATAATATGCGATGGTGTTCTTAGTTCCTACCTCAAAATTTATTGATGATGCTTGGAAATTGAGCACAAAAGTAGGTGTGATCATTGAGAAAGTCCTACAAGGAGTGATGCCAAAGGAATTAGAGCCTAGGGTCCTCATTAAGAAGCTCTATACGGTGGTAGATGATGCCTTATCAATGATAGGAATCTTAGGTATGAGGGTGACTAAAAATAAAACAAATAAATTCATAACATATTATGAGGACATATTTCAGGGAAAAGAATGTCATCACGATCTCAGAGCTCTAATGGTAAGAATAATAAATTATTTTGAGAAATTTGTGCAACTATGATTCCCCTCCCCTTTCCTCCCTGCTGGAAAGGTAGCAAAATAAGATTAGGCTAAATTATTACTAAAAGAGTAATTGTAGAATTTTCCAATTTTACAGAATCTGATATATCCTCTAAGTACCATAGAGATTGAGGTCATTCCATGGCCGCTGGGAAATCTTAAAATTAATATATTTTCTACCCTAATGGTGTTTAGTGATATCTCCTTCAAATAGATGTTTGAGATTAATCAATAATTATAAGACCTAAAAGTAGTTGTGTAGCCATCGAATGCTAAGGGGACCCCCTTTTAGTCCACTCTCTCAAAGTTTTGAATAGGATTTTCATCTCAAGGTGTTCCAAAATTTTGTTTTTCTCTTTCCAGATATCTTGAATCCAACTCTTTACAATAAAATGCCCTATAAAGTCAGAAAAGTTGTAGATTGTATCTATAAATGATAATTTATGTGAGCCATTTACCTATCTCTTAGGATTCAACTTATCATACTATTTATGTTCTCTATAGTAGTTGGTTTCTCAGCTTAAAGTTTCACAACCTCTAGTCTCCTCTTTCTTCATTTTCAATTACCTCACTTAGCAACATGGACACATGTCATACTTGCACTATACTCTCCACAACCTTTATCAATTATTTTCACTTGGTCATTAGAGTGAGTGGATTTTGTGGTGGAGGCTTCATCGGATGATGGTTTGGCAGTGGATGGCTTGTTGATTCATTGAGTGAGAATAAATTGGTTTGTTTACCTTCAAGAATTATGCACTACAGGAAGGGTTTGTGATCTCCAGGGATAGTAATTTATTTTCCATTACAGGGGAATTTGAGGCATTTATGGAAAGTATATGGGACAACTTGAATAACATAGATCCATGGTTGACCAAGAAGGATATTGTAAGGTAGGTCAAGGTCAATGACTTGGCATGTAGTTTCAATTAATATGGGACCCACTTGAAGGGGGAGTGTGATCAAACCTTTTGATTCTCGTTCTCTATTGTCATATGCTTTAATTTTTATCTTATTTGCTGGATCAACGAGTTCATCAGGGAATCCTAATTTCTTTTAAAATATCAATGTACAAAATTTTAAAATAGATCCAACTTCTATAAGGACCCTCTTGATTTTGTGTCAGAAGATAAGGGCTTCAATGTGTAAGGGTTTATTATGGTTAGGATCGAGAGTGTGAAGGTTTTTATTATGAAAATTATATGGTATTATGTGACGAGGTTCCCAATCATGGCTTGAAATTGGGAGAAATTAATGTCACCAAGGAGATGAGATTCAAGGAGATCCTTCTCAAAGATTTCTTCATTGACAGGAGATGTGCAGAGAAGCTCAAGGATGGAAATCTATGCAGGGGGTCTTCCCTAGGTGATTGATGAGACTATAGAAGGAAGTAGGTATAGTGGAGATTGATGGAGCTAATTGAGGAGGAGAGGCTTGAACAACAATTCTTCCTCAATGAGTGGTGTTATTACATATAGAACCTTTTACTATGATAGTTTTTACATGATTGTGAGCTTCTTCAATGTGACCACATAAATAATCAAATCCTAGGATGGTGGGGATAGTATTTGATGTTGAGGGATTATCTTTCCCATTCTTAGGAAAGGGAGTGGCATATATATTAAGCTGAACATTGGATTATGATGGCTTGTGCCCCTCGAATTTGATTTTACTTCTATTGATAAGGTCTTGGATGAAGTTCTTGAGCTTCATGCATTTCTTCATATCGCGTCCTTTAATATAGTGGTATTCACAATATTCATTTTCATTATACCAAGTGGGCTTAGGTTGATTCTCATCATATGACCTGGTGACTAGAAATACCATCATATTTTGTTCAATGGGGTGGTGAAAGATGATATCAAGTGGCTCAATAAGAGGAGTGTATTGGTGGTGTTGACGATTGTAGGTATTATTGTGACGAGGCAAAAGATTGTTAGGAAGATTATGATTGGTTTGTTGTTGATATTATTATTTTTAGCGAGGTTTTTGATTAGATTGATTGTTTTGATTTCAGGTAGCTTGGACATTATGCACATGCTTAGAAGTAGTCACCCCATCATTAACAATATTCTTATTTTTGCTCCAAAATTTAGGTTTGTCATTAGATGATGGGGCATAATGCTTAATAGTCCCTTGTTGGAGGATACCTTCCTCACTGCTTTCCCTTTCTTGACCACTATTTCAAGATTTTTAGGACAAGCCATCTTCATGCATGTTGGTACTCTCAAATTTGGTAGAAATTTGGAGTGACCAATTAAATTTTTTCTCTAAGGCAAGGTGAGTACCCCTAAAAAACTTTTGAAGAGGCCTAATTGGAGTGCAAGTAAAATAAGACCCAATGATTTTCATGAGATACCACTTAGGGAAAATGTGCACCACATATCATGGAGTAAATATGGTGTGTTATAGCTTTCATATGTCGGTTCTGATGTGTTTTGAACATAGTCATTTGGAGGTCATTACCCAAATCTGCACTTTGCATGTTTTCCATACTTTTCCAAGTGACCCACTTTAGAGGTTTGTATCTAATGCTCAATTGATATTCATGATGTAAGGAGTGTTGCAGTATGTTATAGACATGAGAAAGAATCTCCATTTCAATTTTTTAGATCCCTGTGAGGGCAAGTGATAAGTTTTTCGAAGCATTTCTGTTTGCAATTTATTCTGGTTTGCTGAGTGTAAAATGTAGAAGTTATAAGGTACCCTACTTTGGGGTCCCACAGCTTGTACCTGGTTGAATTTCAAGGAGAATTGAATACTCGTCTATTTTTTAATCATGACAAGGTTCCCCCATGACTATTTTAAGACCTGTGATAATCCATTTGGTTAGTTTTCTCAGCCGATTCCAAATCAAATTTATGCAGTTTCAATGTGTTTTAATTGGGAAAGTTTTTAAAGTGCTGACTTTAGGGATTCACATTGATCGACCACTTGACCATCATAAAAAGCTAATTAAAAATTTGTTTTCTCCATGTGTAAGTGAATCAAGCTCCAGGTTTTTAAACCACGAGGCATTTATCTAATTGGTTTATGAAGTCAGATCCAAATGATATTTATTCAGATTTCAATCTGCGCAGCAATGTTTCGCTATGAGGGATCAAATTTGAGGGTTAACACTTTGGTGCCAGCTGAACATTGTAGCAAGTAAGTTGATTTCCTATACTCCTTGTATGTAAGTCTACTACCAGGATTAATGGCAGAATCTTAGATTGAAATTTAGCATTTTATCAAGATACTTTTTGGGTGGTTTCAGATTTGTGCAAGCATGCGTATCTATGGAAAGAGTACAGTGGCCCACTTTGGATATTAATATCTCATAGTTGATATAGTAAAGTAGATCAGGTTGGTGATCATACTCTAATATTATGGGTGAGAAATCCTTTTGGCTCACTTGATTCCACGAGATGATTCGGTCAGTTTTCCTGGCGAAGTCTAGAGGCTAATTATTAGTTTTGGGTCACAATACAAGAATATTAAGAAGTTGATTTTAATTATCACCTACTTGATGATCTTATTCCAGACACATGGGGATTGCATTAAAGTAGTCTAAGGTTAGAAACTTGATTTCAGTTTAAAAATGTTTTAGGTCGAGCTCACAACGGGACCCAACATTCATCATAATTAAAGGGCATGATGATCAAGCATTAAATAAGACTTGATTTAAATAACACTCTTAAATTATATTATTGCAAATAGCTGGTCATGTGGTCGTTAAGAATGGCTGGAAAGAGGAAGCATTTGGCGGGCCCATTTTCTACTTCCATAGGGAAAAGACATCGGTAGAGATGAAATGAGTGGAGACAGTGCACAAATAAAATTCAACAGAAGCTCCTATTCATTTGAATTGATGAAGAACTTCATCATAAGGTTGGAAAATTTCAAGCAAACACAATGGACAGAAGCCTGCACCAGTTTAGTTTTCCTTTTGATGCATTGGAAATTTCCATTTCTTGCAGAGTTAATTTATTTAGGAGAATTTAAATTGAAAAAATGCCACAAAGAACATGACTAAAATGCCAAGAAGTGGGCGTAGGCAGAGATGATAATGTCTTTGGTAAAGCACAGAAAGGGTACATGGATTGTTGGGAAAAAGGCCTCAAAGAAATTTGGTTTCATGGATTGACACCATGATCCAAAAAAGGCTGCGCATGGTTGACCGCACAGGAGCTACCTCCAAAGGTGGGTGCTGCGTTTACTCTTCAAAGCAAGTGTATTTGACTGGTGTTAAAACCAAAAGGACGCCAACGTAGTGAGTTTGGAAAGTAAAAAACTATAAATAAACTCCAAACAAATGCCATTGGCAGGAATATGTTTACCCAAGCCTACATTTTGAAAGAGGGACTGCGTAATGTTTTGGGGCCTTAGAGACCTGCAAAAAGAGGGAGTCTATTGTGTGAGTATGTCGAGGGAGCTTGTTGCATAGGATGATTTACAGAGGGGCTATGCATGTGGTTTAATAGAAATTTTTGGAAACTTTAATTCAAATGCAATTGGCAGGTTCAATGCTAATTTCCACAACCATTTCCAACATTCACCCTGCGCATGGACTGCAGAACATGTTGGAGATTTGATTCTGAGCAGTTGATTGATTGTATGTTTGTCATTGATGACAACATATAATACACAGTAGTAATTCTGTATGCACTTATCATAATGATGATATGAAGACTTGCATGGATAGATACATGTTGTTGACATGTTTATTATGTTATGTTCATACACACAGAGCCAGATATGATGTTTCAGTAAAGTTATGTAATTCTATTATTGGCAGTTACAGTTCTGGAAGTATAACTATTTAGGGCCGACATATATAATGTGTTTCTTGAGTTACACCTATCTTCAAGATATGTGTGTGTATATTCATGTTTATTTATGAGTTTTTGATATTCATCTAAAGGCGCCAAACATGTTTCAAGAAGATTGCAAAGTTAGAGTTAATTTGGTGAGGCTGACTTAGTGAAGAGTCGCGTCTATTCAGTTTATAATTGAGAAGTTGTAATTATGCTTGCATGCTTAGTTAAGCCAACTAAGATGTTTTTGAAGTGTTTCTAAGAGCTGAAAAAACCTTCTAATTTGGAGAAGAGACTTATAGTAGTTTGTTTGTGAACGCTAAGTGTGAATGATACGAAAAAAGGTGAAAGATGTACAGAGAAGATTATCAGAGTTGGTTCATTCATCAAGAGTCTATGTGAAGAAGAAGTGAAAGACTGTAATAAACTAGAAATAATCAAGATAGTAGGTCTACTCTATAGTTCATCATCAGATATAGTGCATATCTGTTATATAGAAGGTTGTAGCCTTCACCATCAAGAAGTGAGCTTTTGGACAGTGAGTCCACCACCCCTAACAAGGTTATTTGTAAAAGACTCCTAATAGGGTCCAAACCTTAACCAAGTCACTATACTTATTGTATTGTAATGTACAACTCCTAATAGGGTTGAAATATATTCTAACAGGGATTACTATAATCAAGTATAGTTTATTGTGGGTGCTAATTCCCACCGGGGTTTTTACCATTTGGTTGCCCCGTAATCAAATTATGTGTTGTGTACTATGTTATCTAATTAAGAATTTACTTTGTTGTATTCTAAAGTTAAGGAAGTAAAAGAACTGAAGTTGCTGATAACTGATTCACCCCCCCTCTCATTTATCCTTTGGGACTATTCTAACAATTGGTATCAGAGCCAAGTGCCTTGGAGAATAATCCTAACAGCTTAAGGTAGATCAGATGTCTTACTTCAGAAAAGAAAGCCCTAAGTTTGATGGAGAAAATTATTTGGATTGGAAAAACAAAATGATAACACATCTACAATGTGTTGGCTTTGAGATCTTTGAAATTGCCACACAATAAGTTGTAATTCCATCTCTGAAAGACCTTGCAAAGGATGATGCTACTAATAGACAAAAGGAAACATTTACCAATAATGCAATTTCCAAAGAAGCCCTAATCAACGCCTTATCTAACAGTGAATTTTCTAAGATCAAGAAAATTGACAGAGCATATACCATATGGAAGTATTTAGAAGAGATGTTTGAAGGAGATGTTCAAGAAAAGAATGCACACAGGAAGACATGGAAAAAGAAATACATCAGTCTTGAGATGTTACCCAAAGAAAACATTAGAGCCTACAATCAAAGAATAAATGAAGAATTCTTTGGAATCAGAAACAATGGTGGAGAAATATCAGAAGAAGATATAATGGACAAGTTGCTAACTACTTTGACATCAGACTATGAAAACAAGATCAATATTCTAGAGGAAACCATGCAATTCTCACAAGACTTCAAGAGAGAGACTTTGATTAGAAAAATATTTGCATTTGAGATATCAAGATTGAAGACTGAACCTAAAAGTGAAACAACCTTCAAAGCCTCAGTCCATGGTAAGAAATCCTTACACATCTCTAGTCATAATGAGAAAGAAGAAGTTGATGAAGAACTTGAATAAATCATTGCTATGATTGCTAGAAGAGAAAAGAAAGGAAAAGGAAAATATGAAGGATAACTTCCATTCAAATGCTTTTCATGTAACAAGATTTGTCACTTTGCATCTAAGAGTCCCACAAGAGTCAAGAAGTTCAGATCTGATTACAAACCCAAATATAAGAAGGAATGTTATCATGTTGAAGAAGGTGTAACTGATGAAGATTCAGGAGAAGATGAAATTAGATTCGTTGCCCTTAGAGACATGGAAATGTTTCTTGAGGAAATGGACATTGCAAATGAAAAGGAAGAACAAGAGCTAGCCCTAATTTCCAAAGTAGACATTAGAACTGATTGGATCATTAATAGTGGATGCTCTCATCATATGACAAGTGACAAAGATAGATTCGTTCATCTAGACAAATACAAAGGTGGTATGGTTAGATTTGGAGACAACACTCCCAAACCTATCATAGGTAGAGGTTCTATCACTTTGGATGGAAAGAACAAGACTGATGATGTTCTATATGTTGATGGATTACATCATAACTTACTGAGTGTTGGACAACTACTTGACAAAGGTTATCACTTGGAGTTCAAAGACAACAAGTGCATCATTAACAGCAAGGATGGAGACATGATTGCATCAGGATCCAAAACAAAAGGTAATGTTTTTCAGCTCAATTCTGATGCAAGTTGTTTTTTTGCAAAGGTGGATGATAGTTGGTTATGGCACAAGAGAATTTGTCATATCAATTTTGATAATATAGTAAAGATCAGCAATGTTAAGGAAGTCAGAGACCTTCCTAGTATTGCAAGACCTATTGAAACTATATGTAGAGAATGTGTTATGGGAAAGCATGTAAGGAGTTCCTTCAGAAGCAAGCAGAACTCAGCTGAGAACAAATTGGACCTAGTGCATACAGATTTGTGTGGTCCTACCCAAACAAGATCATACTACGGAGAAAGGTATTT
>MU226747.1:1342165-1355339 GCA_018584345.1 Thuja plicata | reverse complement strand
GAGAAATCTTTGATGAGGATATTGAGAAGATTGTAAAAGAAAGAGGACACCATGAACAAAGGATGTTTTTGATATCATATGTTGCCATCAATGTCAAAGGGGGAGATTGTTGGAGATTTGATTCTGACCATTTGATTGATTGTATGTTTGTCATTAATCACAACATATAATAGACAATAGTAATTCTGTATGTACTTATCAGAATGATGATATGAAGACTTACGTGGATAGATACATGTTGTTGACATGTTTATTATGTTATGTTCATACATGCAGGCCCATATATGATGTTTCAGTAAAGTTATGTAATTCTATTATTGGTAGTTACGGTTCTGGAAGTATAACTATTTAGGGCCGACGTATATAACATGTTTCTTGAGTTTCACCTATCTTCAGGATATGCATGTGTATATTCATGTTTATTTATGAGTTGTTGATATTCATCTAAAGGTGCCAAACATGTTTCAAGAATATTGCAAAGTTAGAGTTAATTTGGTGAGGTCGACTTAGTGAAGCGTCGCGTCTATTCAGTTTATACTTGCGTGGTTGTAATTATGCTTGCGTGGTTGTAATTATGCTTGCGTGCTTAGTTAAGCTAACTAAGATGTTGTTGAAGTGTTTCTAAGAGCTGATATGACCTTCTAATTTGGAGAAGATACTTATCATAGTTCATTTGTGAACGCTAAGTGTGAATGATACAAAAAAAGGTGAAAGATGTACAGAGCAGATTATTAGAGTTGGTTCATTCATCAAGAGTCTATGTGAAGAAGAAGTGAAAGATTGTAATACACTAGAAATGATTAAGACAGTAGGTCTACTCTACAGTTCATCATTGGATATAGTGCATATCTGTTATACAGAAGGTTGTAGCCTTCACCATCAAGCAGTGAGATTTTGGACAGTGAGTCCACTAGCCCTAACATGGTTATTTGTAAAAGACTCCTAACAGGGTCCGACCCTTAACCAGGTCACTATACTTATTGCATTGTAATGTACAACTCCTAACAGGGTTGAAATATCTTCTAATAGGGATTACTATAATCAAGTATAGTTTATTGTGGGTGCTAATTCCCACTGGGGTTTTTACCATTTGGTTTCCCCGTAATCAAATTGTGTGTTGTGTACTGTGTTATTTGATTAAGCATTTACTTTTTTGTATTCTGAAGTTAAGGAAGTAAAAGAACTAAATTTATTGATAACTGATTCACCCCTCCCTCTTAGTTATCCTTTGGGACTATTCTAATAGAATATACAATAGAGGTATTAAATAGTTGCACAGGGGTATGGGTGTACATCAATGCAAATGCAAATTGGAAGGTGGGAAGCCAATCATTTTATGACCATGCCAAATCTATCAAAGCATACATAGGGCATGCAACAAGTTTAAAGGCAAAATCCTTAAGGTTTAATCCCACATGTGCTGTACGTGTTTTCTTTGAATGTATATATACCATAACGCATGCATGTTAACATGACGTGAAGAGCTAGTGAGGTTGTTGGTGACTGAGCCCAGTGGGACTATGTGCTGACCAATCAAAGCAATATTTTAGTCCATATACAAAGATAAAATTTAAAAAAATCAAAGAACTTAGTCCCACATGCACTAGATGAAGGATATTCAAGAGGTTTATAAGAAACAATGCTTACATACTAAAATGAAAAATGAAGAGAAGAACAAGAGGCTCTTGGTGATGCACTTGGGAAAGCTTGGTAATCGTGCCTAATAAGTGAATGAATTTAGGTGGAAAATGAATAGGTTTTGGTGGGGCCCAAAAGGATGACATGGTAGGTGATGTGGTGATGGAAGCAACAGATCACACATGCATCCCGAGGCACATGAGATAAATGGTAGGCACAATGCCTTAATGAGAAGATGATCAAGATCAAATCATTAAGGCATTGTGATTGATCGACACATGGTGGGGCCAACAATAGGGCAGACAGAGGTGGTGATGACATGGCGGATGTGCAGGAGAGGCATCTGAGGTGGGCACAAATCCTAAAGTAGCAAGATGGACGGTTGATGCGATGCCTCAAAGGGAAGATGATCAAGATCATCTCATCAAGGGATCACACCTGGCCAACACATGGTAGGGAAACAGGTGGTGGGTCAGGCAGAGCAGGGTGATGTAGGCACCCAGGTGGATTTTTGGACAAATTAGAGGTTGACACGTGGCCGAATAAGGTGCTTCTATAGAAAGGGGAACTAAAATGGAGAAGATACCTGTGCAGAAAGAAAGATAAAAAGGAAGAAATTAAGGGGATTTAAAAGGTGTATAATGAATAAAGGATATAGTTTAAAGTGCAGATATAAAGTGAGGATAGTGAAAATCAAACTCATAACATTAGTAAACTATTAATGTTATTAAACATTAAACCAATGAAAACCAATGAACTGCACAACACAAAAAATATAAGGTTTTGATTGAATTAAACATATCTGCATTAGAAACATGAGTATGAGTTCACGGGAAGATGAAATTTCAAAGGCAAAAATAGTATATAAAATCTGATTTCAAATACATTCAAAGGGGGGTTTTTAGATTTTGATGAGGAAAAGAGGACGTGTAGATCAAATCAAATTTTGGCAGTTGAAGAAGAGAGGAGTTTCAAATATTTTGTGGGGAATTGACAGGTGTCTGTGGAAGAAAGAAGAGGAGTTTTTTTTCTCTTTTCCAGTATATTCTAGTTTTTTGGATAGAATAGGGGCTCCAATTTCTTGGCCTCCACAGAGAGTTTTAGATCATTGGCTCTAGGAAATTCTAGTTTGTTTTGGTTCCATTAGGGATATAGTTTATTGATTGTATTAGTTTGTTATTAGATATAATAGAATGTCATTGGTCTTTTGCAGCTTATTGAAGTGGTATATTTATGATTTCAATTTTGTGTACAATGATGTGATTCTTCACACTTAGTATAAGAGTCCAGATTCAAATCTCTCCTTGGTGTCAGTCTTGTGAAGTCTGAATTTTTTGATTCTTTGCATAAATTTATCTATGTATATGTTATCATTCTTTAGTTCTGATCTAGGATCAGATTAAATGATGCTGTGGATGTGACATAATTTCATTTGGTTGTCTACAAAAGGATTTTATAAGCAATATTGATCTGGATTTATTGTGTTTATGACTTGGAATCTCTAACATAAGTTGATTGTTGTATTTCTAACTTTTCTTAAAGGGGATTGCCCAATGGATAAAGCACTGATCATTGAGTAGTATCTTCTATATTGATGCATATATGGTTAGGTATTGGCTATGTTCTGCATCTTAAATATAAAATCTAAAATATCCTATGTTTTATGTGGTTTGTGATGTTGTACTAATCTCATGCTCCACTTCAAGGTCGACCTTCAATGGGTGATTAGCCAGTTACCTAGTATCTCCTGGTCATGTTGAGCCTATGTGAGATCAGTGCTTGATTAATGCCAAATAGAGTAATTATGATATTAAAGGGTGTCCCCCCTTGGTTTTGTGAGAATGTAAAGCGTAGAAGGATGGATCCACATCCTTGTTAGTTGGTCCTTTTTCAGTCTTGGATGAATACTGGGAGTTGGCTACTCTTTAAAATCTATCAGAAAGTGAAAAGGTTATTGTTCAATAATCTCAGCGTAAAAAAAAACCAAACAAAATGGTGAATTTTCTGGGGAGTAAGTATTAATTGCATAGTTAATAAGGTTTCAGTTGAGCTTGGCTCCTTGCCTTGTTAATTTTCAGCCCAGTTAAGTTTGTCCAGAATTGCATAGAGTTGAAAAGTTATTTTCATGTTATGGGGTTTGAAGGATATTGTTTTGTATCTGAGATATTTTTTTCCAAGAGTTCATGTCTTGTGAGGAGTTAGTTTTATCTTGTAAAGGTCATTTTGCAAAGGGTGTGTCCTTGCAAACTGTCATATATTTCCCAATTTGTATTGGGTGGTGACTCCAATCTCTGCAACAATGCAAAATGAAATATTTATTTCAAAATATCTGCAAGATAATAAAGGCAATCACAAGATCTTGAGGTGAAGCATCATCCCAAATAAAAGCAGGGTGAGCTTCTAAGTTTTTCAAGGAATGGACACCAATAGAGAAATCAATGAACATGTCGTGCTCCCCCATCATGAAAATCAAAATGTTTAAATGCAAAGTGTGGAGAGAATTTGAGCTGGGATTACATCTCAGCGGTTTCAATTTTTCTATCCTCCAAAAGGAGGTGGTGACTCTACAAAAGAATTAGTGGAAGGTATGAAGGTAACTTCAGATCTAGCATTTTGCAGCCCCTACAATTGATGCCAGGTATTTTTATCTTCATGGGTAAATTTTTTCCATAAGAACAATTATGAATGGTTTCCTTATAAGGTGAAGAAGTCACTAGAGAAAAGGAAAGTGAATTTAAAAGTTTCCCATACTTCTTGTTTTACAAATCTTAGTCATCAAAATTAGAAGTATGTTGTTATGTGAAATGATTGCATAAGTCAGATAGAAATCTTTGTGAATGAAAATATGTATTGTTAATAAGTAGTGCAATGGACTGTCTCTTATCAATGGATCAAGATATGTTGCCTAGATCTGAAACTTATCCAACAGATCTTGAAGAAATTCAAAAGGAAATTGCACTATTTAATCAAAGAATCCAAGACGGAGCCATTTTGTTTTTGAAAACACATGTAGGAGAAAGGAAAGAAGAAGCAATACATGTATTTTATGAAATTTTTTTCAATGCATATGATAAGCTTCTAGAAGGGGTTGAAGTTCAAGAGTATACCTATCTTCATTTGTTCTTAGAACTTTGTACACCTAAATCAGTAAATTGGTCTGCATCATGTAGAGAGGAAGGCATTGAACATGTTAAAATTTGGATGGATTTGATTGAGAAATCTGAATCTGAAAGTGCCCATGATGATGACTCTAGTTGTGCAGAGAATACTGATTATGATGTTGATAGTGAATTAAGTGAATATCAATATGTGGAAGATGAATCTATAGTTGCGTATGTTTCCGTTGGATTTGTGGATTTATTTTCTTATCAAGATAATAGGGAAGACTTCTTGTATCTGTTTAAAAAAAATTTGTATGAACAAAAGGAGGATGATTACAATGCAGATGCTAGTTGTTGTGATGATTACTTTGTGTAAAAAGACACGAGCCAAGAAACTTCAATCCTTTTTCCCAATGGCGAAGATATTTTTAGCAGTAAAGGCGAGGTTAAAGGCGATGAAAGTGAAGTTCAATGGTCATTGAGTAGGGAAAGAATTTTAAAACTATTGGCTGCTAATTTTCAGAGGTATGTACCTAATTTAGACTCTACGTTGCAATACCCAGTTGATATTTGCTTTGAAAATGATGACACACTGATGGGTATGAAATGTGAGACATATGCTGATTTCCTTTTTCCTACTCTTGAGGCAAACAATGTACAAGATGGAAATGCATATGATTGTGAGAAATTTGAATATGTCAAGTATGATGAATATGATGACTCATATGCTCATGTGGATTCAGATTGGGATGAGTTTGGTGTGGATGACTCTCGTATAGATCATGATGTCAAAGAAAGTGAAAAATCTGAATGTATTTTTTCAGATTTATAAGTGATTAATGAGCCATTGTTTGATGATACATTCTTATGTTTAGAAGATGATAATAGAAATTATGATTAGCAAGCTATCTCCAGTCTTATGAAATCAGATTTTTGTTTGAAAGTGTTCCATCCTAGTTTGCAAATCATTGTTGTAAATGAAGCTCATTCTTTAATGTAAACTAATGTTCACGATGTGTTTGATTCCAGCCATGTAAAGGAGTTGTAATATTTTTATTTTCAGCTTGTGAATGGTGGTAAAGAGTGTGATAGTTTTGTGTTTCATAATGATCAACATTCTCAGTACTTTGGTGATTTCCAAGCACCTAATGACAGTGAAGATGCTGATTATTTTTTATTTGATATGCTGAAGGTATTGGGTAGTATGTTGGATCATGTTGCCAGAAGTAATAAGTATTGCTTACCTCTGATCCATGGAAATGAGAATCAAGTATTTGATAGGGGTAAGTGGTGAGTTCAGTTTGATGGTTTAGGGAAATTTGTAAATAATGTACATGTTGTATAGCCGCTTTTATTTTAGTTGTGAGTTTAGTGTGTTGTGTGTTCAATAAGGAACCCAGTTTTGGGAAGTCAAGAGAAGAAGTCTGATTGATTTTTGAGTGGTCTGATCAACCTAAAGATTCTAGATTCTTTACATGCCCAAAAGGGGAATGCATCCCTAGATAGAGCCACTATTGGTACTCTCAAATTTGGTAGAAATTTGGAGTGACCAATTAAAATTTTTCTCTAAAGCAAGGTGAGTACCCCTAAATTTTTTTTTAAGAGGCCTAATTGGAGTGCAAGTAAAATAACACCCGATGATTTTCATGAGATACCACTTGGGGAACATGTGCACCACATATCATGGAGTAAATATGGTGGGTTACAGCTTTCATATGTCGGTTATGATGTATTTTGAAGATAGTCATTTAGAGATCATTACCCAAATCTGCACTTTGCATGTTTTTCGTACTTTGCGAAGTGACCCACTTCAGAGGTTTGTATCTAATGCTAAGTTGATAGTCAAGATGTAAGAAGTGTTGCAGTATGTTGTAGACATGAGAAAGAATTTCCATTTCCATTTTTAGATCCCTATGAGGGAAAGTCATAATTTTTCCGAAGCATTTCTGTTTGTAATTTATTCTAGTTCGCTGAGAGTAAAATGCAGAAGTTATAAAGTACCCTACTTTGGGGTCCCACGGCTTGTACCCGGTTTAATGTCATGGAGAATTGAATACTCCTCTATTTTTTAATCATGAAAAGGTTACCCCATGAAGATTTTAAGACCTGTGCCAATCCATTTGGTTAGTTTGCTCAGCTGATTCCAAATCAGATCTATGTAGTTTCACGGTGTTTTAATTGGGAAAGTTTTTAAAGGGCCGACTTTAGGGATTCAACTTGATCGAACGCTTGACCATCATAACAAGATAATTGAAAATTTGTTTTTTCCATGTGTAAGTGAATCAAGTTCCAGGTTTTTAAATCATGAGGCATTTTTCTGATTGGTTTATGAAGTCAGATCGAAATGAGATTTATTCATATTTGAATCTGCGCAACAATGTTTCGCTCCGAGGGATCAAATTTGAGGGTTAACACTTTGGTGCCCGCTAAACATTGTAGAAATTAAGTTGATTCCCTATAATCATTGTATGTAAGTATACTACCAGGATTAATGGTAGAATCTCAGATTGAAATTTACCATTTTATCAAGATACTTTTTGGGAGTGGTTTCAGATTTGTACAAGCATGTGTATCTGTGGAAAGAGTATAGTGGCCCACTTTGGATATTAATATATCTTAGCCTTGATATAGTCAAGAAGATTGGGTTGGTGATCATACTCATATATCATGGGTGAGAAATACTTTTGGTTCACTTGACTCCACAAGATCATTCAGTCAGTTTTCCAGGCCAAGTATAGAGGCCAATTATTAGTTTTGGGTCACAATACAAGAATATTAAGAAGTTGATTTTAATTATCACCTACTTGATGATCTTATTCCAAACACATGGGGATTGCATTAAAGTAGTCTAAGATTAGAAACTTGATTTCAATTTGAAAATGTTTTAGGTCGAGCTCACAATGGGACCCAACATTCATCATAATTAAAGGGCATGATGATCAAGCATTAAATAAGACTTTATTTAAATCATTTCTAATGATTTAAATAATAATCTTAAATTATATTATTGCAATTATCTGGTCATGTGGTTGTTGAGAATGGCTGGAAAGAGGAAGCATTTGGTGGGCCCAATTTCTACATCCATAGGGGAAAAGACACCGGTAGAGATGAAATGAATGGAGACAGAGAACAAATAAAATTCACAAGAAGCTCCTATTCATTTGAAATAATGAAGCACTTCATCATAAGGTTGGAAAATTTCAAGCAAACACAATGGACAAAAGCCTGCACCAGTTTAGTTTTCCTTTTGATGCATTGGGAATTTCCATTTCTTGCTGAGTTAATTTCTTTAGGAGAATTTAAATTGAAAAAATGCCACAAAACAACATGACTAAAATGCCAAGAAGTGGGCATAGGAAGAGATTCTAATGCCTTTGGAAAATCATAGATAGGGCATGCAGACTGTTGGGCAAAAGGCCTCAAAGAAATTTGGTTTTATGGATTGCCACCATGATCCAAAGAAGGCTGCACATGGTTGACCACACAGGAGCTGCCTCAAAAGGGGGGTGCTGCATTTACTCTTCAAAGAAAGTGCATTTGATCAGTGTTAAAACCAAAAGGAGGCCAACGTAGTTAATTTGGAAAGTAAAAAACTTTAAATAAACTCCAAACAAATGCCATCGACAAACATATGTTTACCCAAGCCCGCGTTTTGAAAGAGGGGCTGTGTAATGTTTTGGGGCCTTAGAGACCTGTAAAAAGAGGGAGCCTATTGTGTGAGTATGTCAAGGGAGTTTTTGTGTAGGATGATTGATAGAGGGGTTGCACATATGGTTTAATAGAAAGTTTTGGAAACTTTAATTCAAAAGCAATTGGTAGGTTCAATGTTAATTTCCACAACCATTGCCAGCATTCACCCTGTGCGTGGATTGCCAAACATACATCACAGGTATTAAAGAGTTGCATAGGGGTATGGGTGTACATATATGCAAATGAAAATTGGCAAGTGGGAAGCCAGTCATTTTATGGCCCGCGCCAAATCTATCAAAGCATACACAGGGCGCGCAACAAGTTTAAAGGAAAAATCCTTAAGGTTTAATCCCACATGCACTGTGTGTGTTTTCTTTGAATGTATATATAACATAACGCATGCATGCTAACATGAAGTGAAGAGATAGTGAGCTTGTTGGTGACCGAGCCTAGTGGGATAGTGTGTTGACTAGTCAAAGCAATATTTTAGTTTGCGCACATAGATAAACTTTAAAAAACTCAAAGAAACTTAGTCCCACATGCACCAGATGATGGATATTCAAGAGGTTTATAAGAATAAATGCTTACATACTAAAATGAAGAGAAGAGAAGGAGGCTCTTGGAGACGCACTTGGGAAAGCTCCTCGGTAACCATGTCCAGCAAGTGGATGACTTCAGGTGGAAAATGAATAGGTTTTGGCAGGGCCCACAAGGATGACATAGAAAGTGATGTGGTGATGGAAGTAACAGATCGCACACACATCTCAATGTGTAGGAGATCGATGGTAGGCACAATACCTTAATGAGAAGATGATCAAGATCAACTTATTAAGGCATTGCGACTGATCGATACATGGTGGGGCCAACAATACGGTAGATGAAGGTGACGATGAAATAGTGACCACACAGGAGAGGCATCTAAGGTGGGCACAAATCATGAGGCAAAAAGATGGACGACTAGAGCGATGCCTCAAAGGGAAGATGATCAAGATCATCTCATCAAGAGATCACGCTTGAATGACATGTGGCAGGGCAATAGGTGGCAGGCTAGGAAGAGCATGGTGATGTAGGTGCCCAGGTGGATTTTCAGACAAATCAGAGGTTGATACGTCACCTAATCTGGTGCCTCTGTAGAAAGGGGAATTAAAATGCAGAAGAGACCTGTGAAGAAACAAAGATAAAAAGGAAGAAATTAAGGGGATTTAAAAGGTGTAGAATGAATTTAAAGGATATAGTTTAAAGTGCATATATAAAGTGAGGATAGTGAAAATCAAACTCATAACATTACTAAACTACTAATGTTATTAAACATTAAACTAATGAAAACCAATGAACTGCACAACACATAAAATATAAGGATTTAATTGAATTAAATACATCTGCATTAGAAACATGACTATTGTTAGAACAACTGAGAGGGGCGGGTGAATCAGTGGCCTAAAAAATATTCCAATAAATCAACCCAAAAAATTATTACCACAATTATAAGCCTCTAGTTATCTTTAGTCCTACAAGATGAATGCCTTGAAATAATCTTAACAAATAACTACTGCTCGGAGTTCACTATTAAACCTTATTCTTACTATTTACCGATTAGCAGTCTTTCATTTACCGAAATGCAGTAAATTACTTAGTGTATACTGATCAATCCAAATTAGTTATGTGTAATGCAAAACACTAAAGTAATGACTCATAAACACATTGACACATGGATTTTTAACGTGAAAAACCTTTTAAGGGAAAAAACCACTTGGGACTGGTAACCCAAATTTTTCACTCTTCTAAAGTGAGCTTGGTGAAGATCCAACCCTGTTAAAGGTTACAAACACACTGTTAGGTGTGACCTTGTTAGATAATTTAAATAGAATAGTTTGTCACTTGATATCTGGCATCTCTATGCTACCTTTTATGACCAAACCCAATGTAGTTTGTCAAATGGTATTTGGAATCTCATGCTATCTTCATAACCAAACCTTTTGATACTCCTTGGGATGTATCTCAATATAGAAAGGATTGTTAAGTCCTACTTGTTTAAGAGACTTTTGATCCAATGGTTAAATTGAAACAGTAAATGATCTATTCACATATACAATTATACTTTATAGATTCTCAGATCTATTGTAAGCTCATAATACCTTTCTGATCAATGTATCTTTTCAATACCTTTACTCCACTTCTTTATTCTCAGTGATGTTTTACTTCTCTATTGCTCGGTGTCCACATAATTCTTTATCTCTTTCCTCATCTTGATTGATCAGGACTGTATGAAGTTGTTCTTTATTAGTTTCTCTTCACCATCCTTCTTCTCTATTCACCCCTAATTCACAATGAATTTTCTTGTCTCTTTATAGACATGATTTCACCATTTCTCAGTTCTTAACTTTCTTGTTCTTGGCATGATCCGCAATTCTAGCCAATCTTGCTTTAAAGCTTTACTTCAATTTTTATCCTGTAGATTTCTCTTTAACAACTAGAATAAAACAACTTTAAATCTTTCTCCTATCTTTGGCTTTAAATTGTCTATGAAAAAAATATTAACAACCAATTAAATCCTTCTTTAGCTCTTTCTAGTGAAGACTTTTGTCATTTCTAAACTTCAGTTCCTTTCGGTGTTTTAACTCTTTGTTAGCTTCGGTCAACACTTCAGTTCTACTCAGGAATCTCTGTCGGGGTTGTCTGTCCATCGGGGTTTTCTATCCGTCAGGCATCACTGTGAAGTTCATCTCATCGGTAATGCTTGTGATTTTTCTCATCAATAATGCTTGTGATTCTTCTCATCGGTAATGCTTGCTCAGGTTTCTTTCTCGGGTATCATTTTGAATTTCTTCTCAGGTTTCTTTGTCCATCGGGGTGCACTACCCATTAGTGTTTGTAGTCACTTAGTGAATACTGATATTTTATGCATTACTGAAAGCATAAATTTAATATTTATGGTTCTCTGAAGTCTTTGACACTTTGAATATAACCAATCAAATTATATCAAGTTGACATCAATGACAATATAATACATTAACTGATTTAATGTCTTGCATTAACTTTCTGCATCTTGGTAATCATCAACTTAACATCTTCAAACATTCAATCAGTTATAGTTCATCAATCTCTCCCTTTGGCATTTATGGAAACACACTAAATTATCACACTATATTATTACTAATACAATATGAAATATATCAGTTGTAGTTCCTCAATCTACCAATTTCATTGTTCTATAACCAATACAAATGTCTGGCTCTCGGTAAGCTCATATAGCTTAGATTTTATTCTTGTATAGTAATTTCTTCAATATTCAATCCCTTCAATGGATAGATGTAGTGGCTTCTTATTCTTTCTCTGATGTTGTCTCTCCCTTTGACTATTCCTCTCCTTGATCATCTCTTTTTCCTTTGACAACAATATAGTTATCTCTTCCTCATGATACTTATCTCCCTTAGGATATCTTCTCTCCCTTATAGGTTACATACTTATCTTAGGATATCTTCTCTCCCTTTGATGGATATTCTGGATATTATCCCTTTAGATAATGATAATCTCACCCTTTGACAAAAATGCCAAAGTAAACATTGATCATGCCAAAGTTATATCCTTTCATCTTTTTAAATTATAATCCTTGAATTTCCCTATCCATCAGCAATACAATGACTCTGGTGTTTGGTGTAGATATTTACCTTGCTATGTAATGATGTATCTTTGTAGTCCATTTTTGTTCTTGCATCAACATGAATGATCTTCTGATTATGTGTAGGCTGGTGCAGCCTCCTAGTCAGCTTACTGACCAATAGACAAGGGTTGGACCCCTAGTCTCTTTCTTAGGTACTCAAATGTATCTTTCGGTAATGGATTTGTGAATATATCAGCTAAATGTTCCTTTGATTGCACATATTCTAGTATCACTTCTATCTCTTACACTTGTTCTCTTAAGTAATGATACTTGATAGCAATATGCTTAGTCTTAGCATGCATGACTTGATTCTTAGAAATGTTAATTACACTTGTATTATCACAATAGATAATCACTAGTTAAATAATTTTTATATTCATACCTTCCAGTAATTGTTTGATCCAAGCAATGTTTGAGCAGTTTGCAGCTGCAGCCACATATTATGCTTCTGCAGTAGACTGTGAGATGCATCCTTTCTTTTTACTAATCCATGTGACAAGTCTATCACCAATGAAGAATTCTCCTCCAGTTGTGCTCTTTCGGTCATCTAAGTTTCCATCCCAATCAACATCTATATAGACTTGAAGGTCAAATTTGCCTTCTTTTTTATACCGTAAGCCATAGTCCTCAGTGTTCTTTAGATATCTCAAAATTCTCCTGACATTAGTCATTTGTGATTCTTTGGGATTAGCAAAGAATCTTGAAACTATTCCAACTGCATGTGCTATATCTGGTATGGTATGAAAAACATACATTATTTTTCCAATCATTGATCTATACAAGGTTTGATTTACCTCATTTGATTTGTCTTCTTTTTTCAGCTTACATCCGGTTTCCATAGGTGTTTCAACTGGCTTGGAATCTTCCATCTTGAATATCTTCAACACTTCCTTGATGTATTTGGATTGTGTGATATATATGCTTGCATCTTGTTGAAGAATCTACAGACCAAGGAAAAATTTGATCTCCCCAAACATCGACATCTCAAACTCTTTGCTCATTTCATTAGCAAAGGATTTACATAACATATCATTACCCCCAAATATGATATCATCAACAAATATTTCAGCAATCAGAATATTAC
>MU226747.1:1326249-1342115 GCA_018584345.1 Thuja plicata | reverse complement strand
TTCTTACAAATTCAATGCTTATGAGATAGGATTGAAGTCTTTCATACCAGGCTCTAGGTGCTTGTTTCAATCCATACAAGGCTTTATGTAGTCTACATACCATGTTTCTCTTGTCTAGATCAACAAACCCTTCTAGTTGTTCTATGTATACCTCTTCTTCTAGTATTCCATTTAGGAATGCAGATTTGACATCCATCTAATATACCTTGAATCCTTTGAATGTAGCATAAGAAAGTAAGATTCTTACTCCTTCTAGTCTAAAAATAGGTGCAAAGGTTTCACCATAGTCAATACCTTCTTCTCATGCAAATCGCTTACATACTAACCTTGCTTTGTTTCTTATGACTTGTCTATTCTCATTCAGCTTGTTTCTGAATATCCATTTGGTACCGATGACATTCTTGTCATCTGATCTCAGTACTAATGTCCATGTACTTTTCTTCTCAATCTGTTCTATTTCTTCATTCATAGCACTGACCCATTCTTCATTTTCAAGTGCACTATTAACAGATTTAGGCTCAAAATCACAAATTAAACATCTAGTGTTCAGTGACTTACTTCTTGTTCTCATTCCAGCCTTCTTGTCTCCTATGATATGATTCTATGGATGATGTCTTCTGACATACTTGGAAAGTTTTGGTTCAGCTCTTTGTTCATCAATCTTATTATCATCTCATCCTTCATTCTGATCTCCATCGCTCAGAACATCATTTTCCCAATTTTCAGTAATTGCAGCCTGATGCTCAGGTGCAATGTTCTATTGCTCGAGAGTGATACACTATTGCTCAGGTAGAGTGTCAATTTATTTAGTGTAAACAAACCTGTTGTAGTCTTCTAGTTATTTTCTACTTTCCTTATCATTATTCTCTGCATATTCATCTATTCTGATATTTGCACTTTCAATGATCTTGTTAGAGGACTTGTTAAGACATTTATAAGCCTTGCTCTTGGTGGAATACCCTACAAAGATACCTTCATCACTTTTGGAGTATAGCTTTCCATTTCTACCATCTTTCAAAATATAACATTAACTTCCAAAGGTTTTGAAGTAACTTACATTGGGTGTGTATCCATACCATAGCTCATAGGGTGTCTTCTTGGCGTCTTTCTTCAATTTTACTTTATTTAATGTGTAGATAGCAGTACTGACATCTTCCCTCTAGAATATTTGAGTGATTCTTTTCTCAATCATCAGTGTTCTTGCACAATCAAGAATGGATATGTTTCTCATTTCAACAATCCTATTTTTCTATAGTGTTCTTGGTGTAGGAACCCATCTTTTAATTCCACGCTCATTGCAATATTTAGTGAATTCATAAAAAAAAATTCTCCTCCTCTATCTGATCTTAAACATTTCAATTCCTTACCACTTTGTTTTTATACCACAACTTTATACCATTTAAACATCTTGAATGCTTCTAATTTTTCTTTTAAGAAGATAACTATCATCATTCTAGAATAATCATCTACAAAGATAATGAAATATCTATCTCCATAGTAACTCTTTGTTCTCATGGGTCCACATAGATCAGTATGGACCAATTATAGAATAGCATTAGATGCATGGGCTTTGCTCTTGAAATTGGACTTTGTCATTTTAGCTTTTTGACAATTTTTAAACATGATATGCTCGGGCTTTGACATGCTCGGTAAGCCTCTTACTTTCCTTTTAATTCTTATTTTAATCATGTTGTCAAAATTCACATGGAATAATCTTTTATTCCATAACCATATGTCTTCATTTCTAGCCATTAAACAAGTAGTGTTTATAACATCAAGATAGAATAGGTTAACTTTTGTTTGTTCACCAGTTCTGATCAACCTTCCTGATTCATTAAAGATCTTTGCCTTCTTTTTCTCAAATGCTACTCGGTGACCTGTGTTATTCAGTTGTGAGACACTCAACAAATTATAATAAAGTCCTTTTACCCAGTATACATTTTTACATTTGATTAGGTTATTCAAAATTATAGTTCCTTTACCTTCAACTGGACAAGGTGTGTCATTACCCATTCTTACTAATCCACCATTGTAGTACTCAAAAGTTTTAAACTTTTGTTTATCACCGGTCATGTGGTGAGTGCAGCCTCTATCTATAATCCAGACATAATTCTTACTAACCTTAGATATGATTGCAATCTCTACATACCTTTCTTCTTCATTTGAATCATCCTTCATGGCTACAAATACCATCTCAATGTCTTCATCAGATTTGGTGTCAATATCTCCATCTCTGTTCTCAGCTAGGTAACAAGATTTTTTCCCTTTTTCCTTGTAGTCTTAGGTATCTCTTCTGTCAGATTGTCAATTGCTTTGGTAATATCTGTTGTCACTCATTTCAAACATATTTTCATATGATCTATCATTACTTCTATCATATTTTCTTCTGTTAGGACATCTAACAACAAAGTGTTCAATCTCTTTACAATTAAAACATATAAGTGGTAATTTACCTTTGTATCTACCTTTACCTCTCTACAATCTTCTAGCAATTAGTGCTTCAATCTCATCAAGATCTTGGTCATCACTATCACTTTCACTATCATTTGTAATAGTGTTTTTATGACTTGACTTACTTATTTTCAAAGAATATTTGAATGTAGACTCAATAGATGGTAAGACACTGTTATAAAAGTTATTCTTCTCAAATGAAATCAGTCTACCAACCAAACTATCTAGAGTGACATTATTGTTTGCTACTACTCTCATTTCTTATATAGCAGACTCTCTAATAGCTGTATCATCTTAAAATGGAAGCACTTCCATGTTAAGAACATTTAGTCCTCCTTAGGGGATGTTTTTGACCACCATCATACTGTCCCCTCATTTTTGCATCCTCTCTTACTTCTGTGTCTGTTTAGGATCCTGATTGGGCCTCTCCGGGCACCTCCCATCCTATCTAGCATATTTTACAGGGGTCCTGACCCCCTGGTTCAATGATGACCTTGACCTTGACCTTGGTCAAGGACAACCTTGACCTTGACTTGGGTCCCCCTTTCAAATCTGGAAGCTAGTCGGCTGCTAGAGGTCATCAAAAATCTATTTCCCGCTTTTGGGTCGACTGTTTTGGGTTCCAAAGTGGAAAATCTTAAATTATATTTAATATAGGTCCTCTTCTAGGGGCATGGGTTTGATTGGAGTTTAATTCTCCTATGTCAGCCTCTCTAGATGATTGTGCCCTAGTTTCATATAAAAGGAACCCTTTCTCTCTCATTTCCTCTAAGCATGAACTCTAACAATCGGTCATTAGTCATATAAGTCAAGAAAAAAGTTCAATCATCCATTTGTTATACACTTTTTAGATCTATTAAAGTGTTCAAGTATTCATCTCAAGCATTCAAGTTCACCATTGAAGATCAAGGATTCAAGTTTTCAAGCATTTGAAGGGATTTGGTTTAAGCATTCAAAATTCATCACTCAAACCCTAGATCTAGCCATCATGGTGGTGTGATCTTCCTTCAAGATCCTTTGTACATCCTCAAGAATCATTCATTCTCCCTTCAAGGTGGATTCCCAGCATAAAATCATGGAGGTTTATGGTTTCTAATTAATTCCAAGCTTTCATATTCATATACTTACTTACATTCAAAATATAATTGCATATCTATTTGAATATCATAGCTTCATTATTAGATTTACTTCTACTACTTGCAAGCATTCTTTATTTCAATTATTGATTTCAAGGTTAATTCTTAAATCAGGGTTTGACTAAGGCAAACCCCTCCTCCAACAAACAAACCCCCTTTTCTTGCAGGAATAGGTTCGGAACAGTAGATCAGGACGGAGATTCAGATACCCTTTTCGACAAAATTTCAAGATCCAAAAGTAGAATTTCAGTCTGATACTTTTTAGGTTGTTTGTGACCTAGGGCACAATTGGAAATTATAGAAAATGGTGACATTTAATTGAGGGTACAAATTGGAACTATCTCAGAATGGAAAAATATTTCTGGGTTTTTTCCATCTCTGCGTTTCTATTCTAGATTTGGTCTCAGATTTTCCAGAAACTCAACATAGGCTTCAAAAAACAACATTCTTTGATTTGCAATATTTCAAGGTTAGTGAATTTATCCTATTCAATTCAATTAAGGTTTTCAATCTATCTAAATCTATTCTAAATTCAAATTAATCAAATCAATCAAGCCCAGGTACTTAAGATCTTCCTTCCTTATTCTTGTTTCTAAATGATTGATTGATTTATGTATTGATCCTTTCTTTTGGGTTAATCAACTTGGATCTTTCATTTGCATATTCAAGGATAGAAGGAGAGCATATTATTTACCCCCATCACAATAATAAACACAACATATTTAAATTTAAGGGATTTTATGTTAATGAACACACCTCTAAACCCAAATCATACATTTTATCCTTTACATTTTGGTGAACCCGCGATAGACAACTCTCTTTTTTTGGTGTCAGATGCTTTGCCTCTTTTTATTAGAGAATAGATCTTGCATATTCAATTAGTTTTATACTCTTGCATTTTAAAAATCCAAAAAAAATCTACATAAACATCAACATATAAAAACACTTCTTGCATTACATTCATTATGAAGATCTTCAAGATGCTTTGGGGAACGGTTGTTTTTCTCATTATGCTTCTTTTAGCATCTCTCTATAGTAGTTATGATGTATATGAGAGTATCATTATTTCATTATGTTTGTTAATATTCATGTTCAATTGCTTATTCTATTTTGAGATTAACTAATACTAGCCTTCCTACTTTCAAGACTTCCATTAAGGATTTGTGTAGTGGACTTATTACTCTTTTGGATTATGTGAAGAATTGGGTAGATGATACCTCACTTCCTAATCTTCCTACTCGTATCAAGCCTAATCTAGATCCTAATCTTCCTAACCCTAATCCTATCAATCCTAATGCAATTCCAAATATTCCTATTTCTATTTCTCCACCTTCAATCCCTGGTTCTTCCCACATTTATGATGGGGCTCAAGCTAGGATTCATGATAATGATGTTTGAGAATTCTTTCATTTACCTTCACCTCCCTATCAAATCCATGATGATGATAAAGGGAAAAAAAAAGAAACCTCTTCTAATCCTATCATTCCACCATACACAACATTTTCTCATGAGCACCATAATCAATCTCCTCCTATCGAATCTTTGCAAGATAGGTACACTACCAGATATACTATGGTGGATAAACAAGGCTATAAAGGTTTAGGGCTTGGTATCAATGAACAAGGCATTAAAAACCTAATTCATTCATATCCTAAACAAGATATGCATAGTATAGGTTTTCCACCTCCTCCAACCAGGGTGTTTGACCTTAACCTTCATCCTCCTCTTCATGTTCTTCTTCCCACACCTTCTTTAGATCACCCCGATACTCCTCAAGATGTGGCTAAGAAAGTGTATGTCCAATTAATGAATTCTAAGAAATAAATCTTCAAACCTATTCCAAAAAATGCTCTCTAAATATAAATTTCCTTTTAATTATAGTAATAAACATTTACTTGCTGATTGTGTGCATTTCAAGCTATATGTTAGAGAAAGAGCTGCTTTGGGAATTATATCTCATTCCTGTGCAGTATTACAATTTATTCATAATTTTGATATAGGGCATTCCCCTCATTCTTCTACAAGTTAGATAATATTTTTCCTCTTATCTCTTCATTGGGGGGCAAGAGGTATTTTATTCCAGTCTTCTAGGATCCATTTTTCTCTTAGCATATATTTTGTTTTGAGTTTAATTGGTTATTCTTTCTATATTCTATCCCTATAATTTTTTTTTTCATGATATATTTTCTAGGACATTTGTTTTGTAAATATATCTCTTTGTTACAATATCTCTTGATATAATTTGATGTAACCCTTGATTTCATCACTGGGGGCAAGGTATTATTTTCCTTCTTCCTCTATCTAAGGATTTACTTTCCTTAGCTTAGTCGCATTTGTTTATCATATAACATTATTTCCTTATAAAGATGTATGTTTTTGACTATGGATACCCTCTTATATGAGAGGTGATTGTCCTAGGTCATCACCTCTTCTTTATTTTAAAAAACTATGCTTTTGATAAACTCTTGCCTTAGCTTTGCGTTAGAGTTTGACTCCTTCATTCTGAGATTCCTCTTCCTCTTCATCGCAGGGGGCTAGATGATCGAATCTTTGGTCCCTCTTTCTTTTGAAGATGGTATTTTATCCTAAGCACTCCTCTATGGTGGGGGTCTTGATGATAAGATATTTTTCTCTTTAAGGATCCTTTTCCATATGAAACATATCCATTTCATGATTATCTATGTTCTTATAGGTAAGGGTCAATACTCTTTGCTAATGATATAGTGTATATCATTGTTAAGTTGGATATCTCCTTACTTTGTGAAGTGGGTGTCCTCTTTTTCTCTTCCTTATCCTACCTAGTGGGTATTCATCATAAGGAGAGGGGAATATATAGGGTCTCCCTTGTACTATATTTTACATTAATTTACATTTTACAACATGCTAAATCCTCAGAAGGTAACACACATAAGTTGTTAAATCCTAAAGAGACACATTTTTATTTTTATTTTTGCTAGATCCTCGGAGGGTAACACACATAAATTGATAAATCCTAAAGAGATACACATTTTAAATTTTACAATATGCTAAATCCTTGGAAGGTAATGCACATAAGTTGCTAAATCCTGAAAAGACACTCATTTTACATTTTCCATAGTGACACAAGAAGGTGGATCTATGGATATTTCAAAAGCCGTTAGAAGACACATTACAATTACAAAGCACAGTTTATGGGTGAACCTATTGGGCTCTCCCTCCTTGGTGATTCATGGTAAGGTGGGCATATTACTAAGCAAGGTAATCACTATATCTTTTCTCTTTTTTTTGCTTTCATGCTAGTAGGATTAGATCATGAAGCTATGTTATCTATAGTGTTGCTCTTGTCTTGCTTATGTAATCATGTATGTTTCTATGATTGATTGCTCTTTATTTTTAATATATTGATGCATGTATGTTGAGTTAGAATCCTTGGTCTAAGGAATTATGTCCTTGACTTAGTGATGTTCTACCTCATTGCGATCCACCATAGTCTTTCTTCTAACTTTACTGCAAGCATGTTCGATTTCCATACTTTCGCTAAAGTGGGGGCTTAATGTATCATCTTAAAATGGAATCACTTCCATGTTAAGAATTTTTATCCCTCCTTATGGGATTTTTTTTACCACCATAATACTGTCCCCTCATTTCTGCATCCTCTCTTACTTCTGTGTCTGTTTAGGACCCTGATTGGGCCTCTCCGGACACCTCCCATCCCATCTGGCATATTTTCCAGGGGTCCTGACCTCCTGGGTCAAGGTCAACCTCTAACTTGAACTAGGTTAAGGATGGTCTCAACCTTGACCTAGGTCAAGGATGAACTCGACTGTGACCTGGGTCCCCCTTTCAAATCTGGAAGCCAGTCGGCTGTCGGAGGTCATCAAAAATCCATTTCCCGCTTCCACATCAGCTATTTTGGGTTCCAAAGTGGAAAATCTTAAATTATATTTAATATAGGTCCTATTTTAGGGGCATGGGTTTAATTGGAATTTAATTCTCCTATGTCAGCTTCTCTAGATGATTGTGCCCTAGTTTCATATAAAAGGAAGCCTTTCTCTCTCATTTTCTCTAAGCATGAATTCTAACAATCGGTCATAAGTCATATGAGTCAAGCAAAAAGTTCAAGCATTCATTTTTTCTACATGTTTTAAAGCTCTCAAAGTGTTAAATTCTTCCTCTCAAGCATTCAAGTTCACCATTGAAGATCAAGGATTCAAGTTTTCAAGCCTTTGAAGGGATTTGGTTCAAGCATTCAAGATTCATCACTCAAACCCTAGATCTAGCCATCATGGTGGTGTGATCTTCCTTCAAGATCCTTTGTACATCCTCAAGACTCATTAATTCTCCCTTCGAGGTGGATTCCAAGCATATAATCATGGAGGTTTATGGTTTCTAATTGAGTCCAAGCTTTCATATTCATATACTTACTTACATTCGAAATACAATTGCATATCTGTTTGAATATCATAGCTTCATTATTAGATTTACTTCTACTACTTGCAAGCACTATTTATTTCAATTATTGATTTCAAGGTTAATTCTTATATCAAGGTTTGACTAAGGCAAACCCCTCCCCCAACAAACAAACCCCTTTTTCTTGTAGGAACAGGTTTGGAACAATAGATTGGGATGGAGATTTGGATACCCTTTTCAGAAAACTTCCAGGAACCGAAAGCATAATTTTAGTATGAGACTTTTTAGGTCAATTGTGACCTAGGGCACAATCAGGAATTCTAGCAAATGGTGACATTGACTCGAGGGTACAAATTGAAACTATCTCAAAATGGAAAAATATTTTTGGGTTTTATTCGTCTCTGTGTTTCTATTCCAGATCTGCTCTCAAATTTTCTAGAAACTCAACACAGGCTTCAGAAAACAACATTCTTTGATCTGCAATATTTCAAGGTTAGTGCATTTCTCCTATTCAATTCAATTAAGGTTTTCAATCTATCTAAATCTATTCTACATTCAAATTAAACAAATCAATCAAACTCGGGTACTTAAGATCTTCCTTCCTTATTCTTGTTTCTAAATGATTGATTCATTTATGCATTGATCCTTTCTTTTGGGTTAATCAACTTGGATCTATCATTTGCATATTCAAGGATAGAAGGAGAGCATCTTATTTACCCCCATCATAATAATAAACACAACATATTTTAATGTAAGGGATTTTATGTTAATGAACACACCTCTAAACCCAAATCATACATTTTATCCTTTACAATAGCATATATAGGTGGCAAGGTTCTTAGGATTTTACTTACCACCATCTCTTCTTCAAGTATGCCTCTAACTCCTCAGATAGCATTGCCTAACTCTTTTATTTTTCAGCCGTACTGAGTGATATTTTCTTCTTCTCTCATTCTTAGGTCATCAAATTTATCTCTTAGGCTTTCTGCCTTAGCTCTTAGTACATTAACATCTCCTCTATGTACCAGCTTCAATTTATCCCACATTTTCTTAGCAGAGGTGCAGGTTTTAACATCTTCAAATTCAACATTAGAGAGAGAGGAAACAATTTCTATCATCATATAATTATGCTCATGCTTTTCTCTTAATTTCTCAAGTGTGTGAGGTCTTGTAGGCAACACATATTCAATATCCAAGTATTGAGTAACATCATTTCCAATACCTGATAGGTGGAGTCTTATCCCGCTTTGCCATGATGCAAAGTTGTCCTTGTTCAACTTGGGAACATCTTGTTTGCTAATCTTGTGATATTTTGCTTGGGTTTTGAAACCTCCCTTCTAAGAACATAAGCTCTGATACCAATTGTTATAATAACTGAGAGTGGGGGGTGAATCAGTGGCCTAAAAAATATCCAATAAATTAACCCAAAAACTTATTACCACAATTATAAGATTCTAGTTATCTTCAGTCCTACAAGATGAATTCCTTGAAATAATCTTAACACATAACTACTACTCAAAGTTCACTATTAAACCTCATTCTTACTATTTACTGAAATGCAGTAAATTTCTTAGTGTATACCGATCAATCCAGATTAGTTATGTGTAATGAAAAACATTAAAGTAATGACTCATAAACACATTGAAATAGATTTTTAACGTGGAAACCCTGTTAAGAGAATAAACCCCTTGGGACCGGTAATGCAACATTTTCACTCTTCTAAAGTGAGCTCGGTGAAGAGCCAACCCTATCAAAGGTTACAAACACACTGTTAGGTGTGACCTTGTTAGAGGATTCAAATAGAATAGTTTGTCACCTTATATCTGGCATCTCTATGCTACCTTTTATGACCAAACCTTGTGCAGTTTGTCAAATGGTATCTGGTATCTCATGCTATCTTCATAACCAGACCTTTTGATACTCCTTGGGATGTATCTCAATATAGAAAGGGTTGTTAAGTCCTACTTGGTTAAGAGACTTTCTAATCCAATGGTTAAATTGAAACAGTAAATGATCTATTCACATATACAACTATACTTTGTAGATTTTTAGATTTATTGTAAGCTCATAATACCTTTATGATCAATGTATATTTTCAATACCTTTTCTCCACTTCTTCCTGCTCAGTGATTTTGTGCTTCTCTATTGCTCAGTGTCTGCATAATTCTTTAGCTCTTTCCTCAACTTCATTGATTAGGACTATATGAAGTTGTTCTTCATCCATTTCTCTTCAACATCCTTATTCTCTATTCACCCCTAATTCACAATGATTTAGTTTGTCTCTTTATAGACATGATTTCACCATTTCTCAGTTCTTGACTTTCTTGTTCTTAGCGTGATCCGCAATTCTAGTCAATCTTGCTTTAAAGCTTTACTTCAGTTTTATCCCATAGATTTCTCTTTGAAAAATGGAATAAAATAACTTGAAATCTTTCTCTTATCTCTAGCTTTAACTTGTCGATTAAAAAATTATTAATAACCAGTTAACTCCTTCTTTAGCTCTTGCCAGCTAAGTCTTTTGTGATTTCTGAACTTTAGTTCCTTTCAGTGTTTTAACTCTTTGTTAGCTTCGATCAACACTTCAGTTCTGCTCAGGCATCTCCGTCGGGGTTGTCTGTCCATTGGGGTTGTCTCTCCATCGAACATCACTATAAATATCTGCTCATCAATAATTCTTGTGATTCTTCTCATTGGTAATACTTGTGATTCTTCTCGTTGGTAATGCTTGCTCAGGTTTCTCGCTCGGGTATCACTATGAATTTTTTCTTGGGTTTCTCTGTCTGTTAGGGTGCAATTCCCGTCGGTGTTTGTAGTCACTTAGTGAATATTGATATTTTATGCATTAATGAAAGCATAACTTTAATCTTTACGGTTCTCTGAAGTCTTTAACACTTTTAATATAACCAATCATATTATATCAAGTTGACATCAGTGAGAATACAATACATTAACTGATTTAATTTATTACATTAACATTCTCCAGCTTGGTGATCATTAACTTAACATCTTCAAACATTCAATCAGTTATAGTTCATCATAGTACGAGTTCACAAGAAGATGAACTTTCAAAAAAAAAAACAATATATAAAATCCAATTTCAAATACATTCAAAGGGGGGTTTTCATATTTTGATGAGGAAAAGAGGATGTGCAGATCAAATCAAATTTTGGTAGTTGAAGAAGAGAGAAGTTTCAGATATTTTGTGGGAAATTGATAGGTGTCTGTGGAAGGAAGAAGAGGAGTTTTTTATTTTCCAATATATTTTGGTTTTTTGGAGAGAATAGGGGTTCCAATTTCTTGGCCTCCACAGAGAGCTTCAGATCACTAGCTCCAGGAACTTCCAGTTTGTTTTGGTTCCATTAGGGATATATTTTATTGATTGTATTAGTTTTTTATTAGATAGAATATAATGTCATTGGTCTTTTGCAGCTTATTGAAGTGGTATGTTTCTGATTGTAAATTTGTGTACAGTGATGTGATTCTTTACACTTAATATAAGAGTCTGAATTCAAATCTCTCCTTGGTGTCAGTCTTGTGAAGTTTGAATTTTCTGATTCTTTGCATAGAATTATCTATGTATATGTTACCAGTCTTCAGTTCTAATCTAGGTTCAGATTAAATGATGCTATGGATGTGACATAATTTCATTTGGTTGTCTACAAAAGGATTTTTATAAGCAGTATTGATCTGGATTTATTGTGTTTATGGCTTGGAATCTCTGACAAAAGTTGATTGTTGTATTTCTAACTTTTCTTAAAGGGGATTGCTCAATGGATAAAGCACTGATCATTGAGTAGTATCTTATGTATTGATGCATATTTGGTTAGGTCTTGGCTATGTTCTACATCTTAAATATAAAATCAAAATATCCTACATTTTATGTGGTTTGTGGTGTTGTACTAATCTCATGCTCCACTTCAAGGTCGACGTTCAATGGGTGATTAGGTGGTTACCTAGTATCTCCCGGTCGTGTTGATCCTATGTGAGATTGCTACTTGATTAATGCCATATAGAGTAATGATGGCATTAAAGGGTGTCCCCCCTTTTTTTTGCAGAACCTAAAGCATAGAAGGATGGATCCACATCCTTGTTAGGTTTTCCTTTTCAATCTTGGTTGAATATTGGGAGTTGGCTAGTCTTTAAAGTCTACCAGAATGTAAAAAGGTTGCTGTTCAGTAATGTCAACGTAAAAAAAACCAACAATGCGAAAGGCCATTTTTGGTACACGATTTCTAGTTAAAATATGAATCAAATGTTGTCTGGTAATTTTCCAAGGCATTTTATTAGCAAGGTACCTCCAACCTTGCAATAAATTTGAAAATGCATCTCCATTGCACTATTTGATATTGCACAAATCAATTAAGTATGCCCGATGTTCAATATTATAAGAGTATTGTACAATAAATTTCTCAGCAAGATTTGGAAAGGTAGAGATAGATTCTTATGGCAATTTCATGAACCATTAAAGAGTGGGGCCTCCGAGGCTTCAAGATATTAGTCTCTTAAGATAATTTTTATCGAAGGAGACCTATTGGCATGCCACATATAACTCTTTAAAATGTTTGATAGGATATGTTTCCCCCTTGTATTTGTCAAATTTAGGTATCTCAAAATTTAGGGGGAATAACTAGATAGTGATTAATCTATCAAACGGATAAGGACACATTTCATCAAAGGAAAATTCATTCTTTTTTCCTCCATTTTTCATGTTGAGATTAATTCTCTTGAGTTCATTGAATTGTTGGGAAATGTAAGGGGAATTGCGATGTGTAAGGGAAACCCCAAAGTTGGATGGCATACCAAGTTGTGATGATGTAAGGCCCAATGTTAGTGGATGGATGTATTGATAGGCTTGGGATGAGTGATGAGTGGATGTATTCATGGGAGATGATAGATTTGTGAAGAGTGATGAAGTGTGATCAATGGTATATAAGGGTAGGGAATTTTGACCAATATTTAACACATTTGCATCCATGACATTAGATGTACTCATTGTAGTGTGAAAGTTAGCACAAGTGGTCAAAGTGGGTATAATGATAAAGATTTATTGAATGGTTTCTTGTGATAATTTTAGGGTTTATGATGATTGAGTGGTTTGGGATGTGGAGGGTCCAATGGAAGAGGATGTGCCTTTACCTTTTGATGAGGTTTCATTAGTATGAATGGTGTAGGTAGTAGTGGTGACACACACCTTAAGGAAATTATGGAAGAGTAAGGATTCATGAAAATCAAAGGGGATCATGACTCCATATTTAACAATGATCATGAATATTTATCCTTTATTGTGTCTAATGGCTTTATCAACCATTTCCAAATTTTAAGGATGCTTACAGAAGTTTTCCAAATGAGGAGACATATTAGGTTGGTCAACAAGTTAATCCTCCTATTGGTTATATCCACTTCTTGAACACCCTCATATATAGATGTTATTGTGAAATGATTCTCATTATCATTGTTGGTGTTGCAAGTGTTTAAGCGAGAGGAGCTCATGTTTTTTTCTTGTGATCGAGTGAAGACCATACAAAAGTGACCTTAGAAAGATGAAAGGATGATTTGATGAAGTCTAGAAAGATGTTGGATGAATTCTTGGTTGGTTGAAGGTGGAAAAACAAACACGAGGACCCAAAATAGAGTTAGAAGATGGACAATGTGTGCAAGAAGATGAAGTGGAAGCCTTTGGAAGCTTGGATGCCAATTTTGTTTTTTCCTTTTTGTTCAAGACTTTTAAGAGAGACTTGGGAATCCACATAAATTTTGATTTTCCTTTTCTTTTGGATGATTTAGAACATAATTATTCTTTGAGGGATTTAGGAACCCATATTTTCTTTGATTTTATTCTTTTCTCAGTGTTGGAACGTACTTCTACCATGATGGATTTAGTAACCCATATTTTCTTTGATATTATGTTCTTCTCCGTGGACCTTTGTGGCCTCTTGAATGTTTCCTTTTTATTTGTATTCACATGTCGATTAGATTGGACATAATGATATTCATATGTAAGTGGATTCTTTAATTTCTGATTTCTTTGTTTGACATCCAAATTGATTCCAAAAGACTTGGGATGTGTGGATGAATAAGACCGATATGGATGGTTCATATGGATGTGTTGATATGGAGGTTTCAAAGATGCATGTTTCTATTGATCTTGATAGGAGATAGGGTAAGTGGATGGAGGGATATATGGACCCAATATACATGGAAGGTTTGAAGCTTTCTAATTTTGAACATATGGACCAAGGATAGATTTGGAAGTTGGAGAAGGCTGATTCTTGCGTGTAAATGGAGGAATATAAGGTGTGAAATGAGTATCAACATCTTTAGAGTGAGCATCCCGGCCAAGGATATTTTGTTTCAAATTCACCTTCATACCCATAGGCTCATGTGTAACTTTGATAGGATCCATTTTAACCGGAACCCTTGATGCTTGAGGCAACTTATTGTCAAGTAAGGGATTTGGAGGAATAATGGTTTCTTGAGGTGGATATGGAGGTTTATATGAAAGATATGATAGAACATGCTGATCTTGACAAGGGTCTTTGTATAATGTAGGAAGAGTACCTTTCTCTTGATTTTCAATAGAATTTTTAGAAGTATTAAGATCTTGCTTAGGAGATGGAGGGCTATGTAGCTGTTGAGATGGAGGAATATCTTTTTGAAGGAAATGAAAACATACGAGGGGATCATCTTTAGATTGTAGGGATATGGGATCTTCGTCAAATGTTGGAGGGTATAGGATAATGTCTTGATCTTGATCATTAGTAAGACTTGTTTCTTTGTTATTTTTGTTATCCTCTTGGCATTGATCCAGTCAAAAGGAAAAGATAGGAGTTTTAATCTTCATGAGGGATTCTTGAAGGATTGCTGGGTAATTATCCAAAATAGGCCTTGAAGTACATGAAAGCTGCCATGCCCAAAACTAGGGCAAAACACACAGACAATTTTTTTTCTAAAACACAAGTACATACAACTAACAATGGATGTGATGTGGAAAGGTGATAACATGGTGAAGTTAGTCTTCGAGTTGCAAGGTATATACATAGATTGAATTAGGGTCACGCCACATACAGATGCAGAGTTGGAGCATCAACTTGTTACACGAGTTATATGAACTCTTGGGTCAAGTTGAATTAACTATGATTTTATGTTTAACCACATGTAGTGTCATGATACTAATTTAATTGCTAAGAACATATGTTGAATTAGGTTGACCTTGCAATTACTTTAATTCTTAACCTAGATTACAAATTTATCCATTTAAATCTAGTACCAATTCCCTTTCAACCTTAGCTTCTTACGACATTTAAAGTAGCCTTTAGACATGATCCTCGGTCAATCAAGTTTACTAAACAAAAACCATTTAAACCCTAAAACATTGAAAGTCAGTTAATTAACCCTATCTACTTAACATCTATAAACAACCCCAATATAACTATTTCACACACATTAGTTAAATAAATAAAAGAGAACTAAATTAATTAGAAGAATTAATATGTATAACCCTTCTTAACTATCCTTGGACCCACTTAAACATATATATTAAAATATCCACTAATATAAAGACTAATTAAATCCTACTTTTTTTTTCTAAAAACATACATGAAACATTTACCATTTATCATAATTAAAATTTAATACAAACCCACTATACAAAAAAAACTACTAATTAAAATCTAATAATCAAAATCAAATCTAATTCCTAACCTACTAATATCAATTTAAATTAAATTCTCCCCTTTTTAAAAAAACACATGCTGTTGAGATTGCTAAAACGCAATGCAACCAAGATCACCTGCATGCAAAGACTATTACACAGAAGAAGAAGACAGAAGAGAGAAGGATCTAAGGCGGCCAAAATGCCAGAGGAGACATCATGTTGAAAAGAATGATTTC
>MU226747.1:1300147-1323892 GCA_018584345.1 Thuja plicata | reverse complement strand
AATCCTTATAAAGGATGCCAAAACCCTAAAAGGGCAACTGCTAGGAAATAGAAACTTTCCTAAGACTAAAGAAACTGCCTAAGTGAAACTTAAGCACTAAAGAGAAATTGCTAAATTACTCTAACACATGCAACCATAATCCATTAATCTCCTAATAGAAAATTAAATTAACCTCTAATAAAAACAATTAAGTTAACATCTAGTAGAAAAATTAAATTAACCCCTAACCCTTTGGAACATATGAAAAACATACTACAATTATCATAATTAAATTAACAACTAACTAATATTAATGATCTATTTTAAATAATTAACCATTGGATAAAGTAGACCATTATTTTAATAAGTTGATTCAATACTTAATTAAATCTGAACATGTTAACAAATCTATTAATTACTAATCCTAATCAACTAATCTAACTAACCCTACTAATCTAAACCTATTTACCTACCCATCTTTCACATCACCCCCCTATTCCATAGGCCCACTTGCCAAGTGGGTGGGGTGTTGGAAATCCCAACCTACCCTAAGGTTGCATAGGGGTTCGAATTTCTAAGTGGAGGAGTGCAGGTTTAAAGGACAAGGTTTGAGGCCCACCAACCATCTTGCCTCAATCCCATGCAAGGGAATTTGAATGGCAAGGAAATGCAAGGAGAGCCTTTTGAAAAAGGCATGCACATGTTTCAAGGTGGAGGTGGGGACCACCTCAAAGTTTCCCCATTTCAATGTGCTAAAATTTTAATGTGAGGTCAACATATTAAGATAAGGAAATTACGCATGGAGTGGGGAGGCTTGACTTTTGGAAGGGAATTAATGCTATGTCAGCCCACATCCTACACATGGTGGAAGAAAGGTGAGGAAGGAGTATGTGGGTGGGACCCACGGGGATGCAAATAAAGGTAATACTTACTTCCCATCATTAATAATATATATTTTTTGTTTATTTAATGTGACCTCTGTCACTATATACCTGCGCCCATTTATGGGAAGGGGAGTATTTAACAAGTTATGTTATGACATTTTTTATTAATTTAGAAATTAGTAATTAACAAGGTTATGTTAGGGAATTAGTATACTAACTCTAATTAGGAAGAGTATCTTGGGAAGGGAATACTCTCTGTGGCAAAGAGAATTATTTCCCTTCCCATACAAATTTCAGAGAGCATTTTTGCTCTAAAAATCTGGGAAGTGTCATTGTTATTATTTGGTTTTAGCTTCTATCATTGATATTATTGATTTTAATATGGGAGTAGCTAATTATATGTATTTGAATTATTTTATTAGTGCAATACACTAAGTGAACTATAAATTGAATATTAGTATTAGTTGATTTTTACATTAATATACTAACTTGTTTGATTTACTATTGTTATCAAGTTTATCTTTCCTTCCCAAGAATTGAGGTTGCAATGAAAATTTTAAGGTAGAGCATTGAACCTATTGAAATAGAATATAGATTTCCAAAGGAAGAATGGAGTAATTTTAACTTGAAAAATTACAATCAAATACATTATAAAGATTACAAGATTTATAAATTTACAATATTTTATATGCTATGAAAACTACTACATAATGAATAAGAGCTCTTCACATCTTACTTGATAAGGCTTTCAATATGGACATTACAACACTTAACAAGAAATAAATCTCAATACAAAGGAGTAACCATGCAACATTAAAGTTGCTCTCACACAACTACACCAAAATAGAGATTTATCCCAAGCTTTTTCACAATCATCTTGGCTTCAAAACCTACAAATACATGAGGAGAACCATGGAAAGCTCACCTCCCAACCTAGGTCTCAAGGATACCACCCCTGAACTAGGAGAATCAGTAGCCAACGGGTGACAATCACACATCCACATACATGAATAAAACAACAAAGAACACCCTCCCAAGGCTTGCACAAATGGATTCACCATGAACCTATAACAAGGGGTGAAGGTGGATTTTCATGTAGGAGAATTCTAAAATAATACATTCAATAACATGCCTCTTCAAGGCTAAAACCACATACATCTTTCCATCCAATCTTCTCCTTATCTCTCCCAAAATTAGGATCAAATACAATGACATGCAAGGGCCCATATACCTTGCATTTTCTTCCTCTTCTCTCCATGAGAAAAGACTCTACACTATCATGGAATCCAACTAACCCCTTCCCCCATACATGACCACTTTTTCCCTATCCAAGGGTGAGTAATGCCATCACACCCTTCACAAAACCCCCATATTCAAAACAAAGATAAAACCATAAGCAAGAATTCAAACCCCAAAATCCCATTCCCTTACATAACAACAATACAAATACATTTCACATATGTAAGAGAATGAAAAGAAACATAAAAATCTACTTGCAACAAAACAAAGCACTTTCATGGCAATGGAGACCAACCTTCACAATGTGTTATGACAAATAAATTTTGAGAAGAGCCCAATCCCTTATGCTTTCTCCATCCAAACCGTAATGTCTCTAAAAATAGAGAGTGGGTGAACACCCATTAAGTCTACCAAGGGCCTTTAAAAATCCATCCAACTTTTACCCATCCACCAACATTAAATTTAGACTTGACCCAAAATTCCTTTGGCTTTTCCTTGTCCCCTATCATAAATGCTAGATTGGAAAGGAGTGTGGGTTTGGGTAAAAAGGTCAAGATTTACTCCATTTTCGAAGCATGTGGAAAATGGGTCATAAAATAGGTCACCAAGGCCACTAGGGGATTCTAGATGTGTTAAAAATATTCTTAACCCATACCCCTATCACTAAGGTACTAGGATTTTGCTAAATTTGACTCTTAGGACCTCTTTTTGGCCTCTAGAAGTGGCTAGAAAAGAATTAAATCTAAATGATCAAATTGGTGGAACTTTGCAGGTATCTCCAACAAGGGGTTTAATTAGGTTCCTAATAAATCAGTTAGGCTTAGGTTTACATTTCCAACCTTAGTAGACATGTCATTATATAAACACATAACGAGTTTCGAGTGACACTATAAATTGACATAATACAACATTGACATGTCACTACTTACATAATGAAAACACCTAATACATACATACAATTTTATGGTCATGAATAAAATCACTTAACAATGAGGTTCGAACCTCTTCATTAGGTTCAACCTTGGCTTTACAGTTTGCACATATGGTTGGTTATGGATTCTCTGATTGATTCCATGGTTCTCTTTCCTGCACACTAAACTCGAGCATCAGTAGTCCAAGATAATAAAATCACATGCAATATACATATTCAATTAATACTTAGCAACATTAATCAATAAGAAGAATTAAATTCCTAATTACAATTTTTATACATAAATGTTTAAAACATAATAATTTCATAATCATCATGACATAACATCCATGAAATACTCAAGTATAATCATGATCCAATCTTCTCATCAATTCACCTATTTAAACATGTATAATCAAAATCAACCACATGTTCTAGATCTAATCTATATCAGAATGTAATCCATACAATATAATCATCATCATAAACATAATATCTCGAGTCTCTGTCAGGATAATCAAAAAGTGTATCAAAGTATCAAAATAAGTGTATCAACTGAGCCATGATGGGTTGGGGTGAGGCATCACATCTTCCCCCACTAGGAATGAACTTCCTCCTGGAATTCATAAAAAATATATGGGTACTGAGATCTCATCTGTGCTATGTCCTCCCATGAAGCCGTGACCTCATCATAACAACCCCACTGGACCTTAACCTGGTCTAGCTCTCAGCCTCAAAGTCCAAGGGTCTGTCAGGCTATAATATGAATGGGCTCCAGTGCTAGCTATCCATCCGACTCCACCTGCAAGGCATCTCAATCTATAATGTGAGACTCATCATAAATATATTTTTATAACACAGATACATGAAACACATCGTGGATGTGTGACAGGCTGGTTGGCAATGCTAGACGGTAGGAAACTGGTCTTATCCTCTCAAATATCTCAAAAGGTCAAACAAAGCGAGGTGCTAACTTAGAGCCCTTTCCAAAATGGATTGGATTCTTATGCGGGCACACTCTCAAGTAGACCCTATCTCCAACCATATACTCATGATCAAACCATTTCACATCTGTATACTTCTTCTGTCAATCCTGAGCCTCTCTAAGACGCTGTCTAATCAAGACTACCTACTGCTCCATATCCTTGACCAACTGGGGTCCAATAGATACTCTATCCTTGATCCTGTCCCAACTTAGTGGTGTCGTGCATGGTCTACCCTACAAGGCATGATATGGCAGCATACCTATAGAATAATGATGCCCATTATTATAGGGCAACTTGACCAGATGTAAGTATTCTTTCCACTTGACCTTATGGTCTATCACATACATACATAACATATCATGTAACACCTAGTTAACCCTCTTTGTCTGTCCATCTATTTGAGGGTGATATGTCATACTAAAATTTAGTCTAGTGCCCAATGCTGCCTGTAACTCTCTCAAAAATTATGATGTGAACAAGGAGTCTCTATCAGAGATGATCTTACAGGGAATTCTATGAAATCTGACAATATCCCACAAAAATACCTAAGCTACGTCTCATGCTGTGAATGTAGTATGCATGGGTGAGAAGTGGGCAACCTTGGTCAACGTGTTGACTATCACCAAGATGGAATCATGGTAGTGAGAAGACATAGGGAGACCAACAATGAAGTCCATAGATATAGTATCCCACTTCCACTCGACAATCTCATGTGGCTGTAGGAACCCACCTAGATGAATGTGCTCTACCTTCACTCTCTAGCACTCTAGACATCTAGCAAATATGCTGATAATCTACAATCTCATGCCTGGCCAATGATATAACTGTCTCAGATTGGCATGCAACTTCTTAGCTCCCGAATGAGCTGCATAAGGTGCTTTGTGAGCCTCAAGTACAATAAACTCTCGCAAGTCACCCGTAGAAGGTACATAGATGCATCCCCTATGACGTAGAAGTCCATCAGACTCTAAAGAATACTCTGTAAGTCTCCCCTCAAGGGGTCTTTGAGAATGGATAAATTGACAAACCTTCACATATAATCCATCCTCTGGCAAGTGATGCAAAATGTGCTCCCTCAAATTTGTACTAGAAGTCATAGATGAGAGCTCCTATCGCCTCCCACTCAAGGCATTTGAAACTACATTCTCCTTCCCTTTGATGTAATGAACATCAAAATCATATGCACACAAAAAATCCATCCATCTCCTTTTCCTAGCATTAAGATTGGGCTGTGTAAATATATATTATAGGCTCTGGTGATATGAATGAAGCTCAAATCGGTGACCTAGAAGGAAGTGTCACCATCTCACTAAGGCATGAACCACTGCCGCAAGTTCTAGGTCATGAGTAGGATAATTAAGCTCGTGAGTCTTTAGCTTCCTAGACTTGAAAGCTATAGAATGACCCTCCTGCATAAGGATTGCTCGTAACCCATCCAATGAAGCATCTGTACATACAAAAAAATCTGTCAAAGGATCTGGCACCGCTCTTCTCTTTTCTCTGAAGGGAGGTGATGGGATGAGATACTCTAGAAAATCCTTCCACGAAGCATCTATAATATCCTACTAAGCCCATAAAACTTATAACCTCAGTGACACTAGTGGGTGCTGGCCAATCCATGATGGCTCTAATATTTGATGGGTCTAGAGAGATCCCATCTCCAGATATAACATGAACAAGATAATGCACCTCGGGTCTAAAGAAGGCACACTTTGACAAGCTGCCATATAATTGATTCTCTCTCAAATGCTGTAGAACTTGTCTCAGATTCTCCTCATGCTCCTCCTCATTGCGAGAATATATCAGAATGTCATCAAGGAACACTACCACAAATTTATTCAAGAATGTACAAAATACTCCATTCATGAGGCTCATGAATATAGCTAGAGCATTTGTGAGACCAAATGACACTACTGTGAACTCATAGTGACCATACCTCGTACGAAAAGAAGTCTTGTGGATATAACTTTCCACAATCCGTAACTGATGGTACCCCGACTATAGATCTATCTTTGAGAACACTTGGGCACCCTGCAACTAATCAAACAAATCATTAATCTTGGGGAATGGGTATTATTTCTTAATTGTTACTTTATTCAACTACCGATAATCAATGCACAATCTAAGTGATCCATCCTTCTTCTTCACAAAAATCTTTGGTGCACCCCAAGGTGATACACTAGGTCAGATATGCCCTTTCTCCAAGAGATCTTCTAACTAAATCTTGAGCTCATTGAGCTCATGTGTGGTCATCATATAAGGTTCTCTAGATATGAGCTCAACTCCTGGTATAAGGTCTATGTGAAAATAAACTACCCTAGGTGGAGGCATACTAGGTAGCTTGATAGGAAATACATCAGCAAACTCCTGAAAAATAGGATAATCCTCGAGTGAAGGATACCCCTCCGAATCCTCCTCTCTATCACTAATGGTGATGGAAAATAATTGACATCCCTTTCACATGCACCGCCTAAGCTGCATAGCGGAAATCATGCGAAGGGATATGGGTCTTTGTACTCCAAATATCACCATAGAAGTACCATGATCATCAACACACTCAACCCTCTTTTTAAGACAATCCATCTTGGTGTTGTGGGCATATAGCCAATCCATGCCAAGGACTACATCACAAGAAACTAGAGGGGTAATGCAGAGATCAGTCATCATGATTAAGTCTCCAATCTGAATCTGACAACTGTGAACTAAGGAACTAACAAATACTCTAGCTCCTAAAGCTAACTCAACCTCCCAACCAACATCTTGTCTAACTGCCACCAGCCTGCAATGCTCCACTACATAGGGAGATATAAAAGAGTCTGTGGCTCCTGAATCAAACAAGATAGAAACACTGATACCCTGAATCATACCTGTGGCCTCTATGATCATGGCCTGGTGCTCGACTTGGCGGTTATCAACTGCTGCAAAAACTCTATGGGATCTACCCATATCTCTAACTCTATGCTCTGAGGTAGCCCCTCTCTAACCACCGGCTGAATATCCCTGTGGGCACTCTCTCTCTATATGACCCATACCACCACAAGTGTAACATGGCCCTCGGGCCTGAATCAAAACTCCCTATGATCTAGACTACTGTGGTCCTCCAGTCCTACTGGAACCACTATAACCGCCCCTCGAGGACTGCTGAGGCCTAGCTGGCTGTGCCTGAGGGGTCTGTGTCCTCTGATCATGTTTAAGACCCTAAGACTGCCATTGTTTGGGCTTAGAGCCCTCATAACCCTGTGAAGGCGTCTGTTTAGAATCTTGTTGAGATCTCTGCTGCTGAGACTATTAACCCTTAAAGGATCCTGCTAAGTGATTCTATTTCCCTTTCCAAGGGGGTCTCTGCTGTCCTAACTACTGGGAAGAGGGGTTTTGGTGCTGAGACCGATCTTGAGACTCTTTTCTAGTACGGATGTCCTCGACTACAAGTGCCATCTCAACTGTCTCTCTGAATGTGGTAGGAAAGGCTAGGTGTACTGTTCCCTAAAGAGACATATTAAGTCCCTTAATGAAACAGTGGACACGTAGCTTCTCATCCTTCATGTAATCAACATAGGGAAGGAGCTTGAGAAACTGACTCTCATACTGGGCCACTGTGAGACCTCTCTGTTGGAGATCATGGAACTCCTCTATCTATCTCTATCTAAAATTCTCAAAAAGATACCTCTCTCAATATCAAGCTACAAAAGACTCCCAAGTGAGTGTGTCAATACTCACTCCAGCTATGGATACCTCCTTCTCCCACCAAGTGGAAGCCTTCTCTCATAGGAGATGGAATGCAAGTCGTGCCTTTAGATTACTCCCATAGGGGCACAATCCAAAACATCACTATAAACTCTGTAACTAGGCCTCTCCTACTGACCCATCAGTGGATCCAAAAAACAAGGGTGACTGGAGTCGTAATAACTCTCAGATCTCATCTCCAACATCTCTAGGGGGTCTCTCTCTGGCACGTATCTCATGCTCGCATGGTATTACAACCCGATGAACTGACTCACCCTCCTAATCATCATGACCCTCAACAGACCTGGGTGGGGACTCCTACTTCTCTCTCTACTAACTTCTCTATCATCTTCTGAAATATGTGCTTCCCTTTTAGGAATCTACTGCTGAACTATGGGTGCTAGTCTCTGCTGAATTACCCTAATCAAATTTTGGAGAACATCCAAAATATCCTGGTTAGGGTTCTAAGGTAGTGGAGGTGGTGGAGGTGGTGGACATGGTGGAGGTGGTGGATCCTCCTATTTTTCCCCAACATTTGTAGCTCTACGACCTTTACCTCGTCAGGCAGCTCATGTAACGGCAGACATCGTACATAATAATTTAAGTTTTGAATGAGTTGAAACATAATGGGTTAGGTTCCTAGTGTCGAAACTTGGCTCTGATACCAAAATGTCATGCCCAAAACTAGGGCAAAACACACAAACATTTTTTTTTCTAAAACACAGGTATATACAACTAATAATGGATGTGATGTGGATAGGTGATAACATGGTAACGTTAGTCTTTGAGTTGCAAGGTATATACATAGATTGAATTAGGGTCATGCCACATACATATGCAGAGTTGGAGCATCAAATTGTTATATGAACTCTTGGGTCAGGTTGAATTAACTATGGTTTTATGTTTAACCACGTGTAGTGTCATGATAGTAATTTAATGGTTAAGAACATATGTTGAATTAGGTTGATCTAGCAATTACTTTAATTCTTAACCTATATTATAATTTTATCCATTTAAATCTAGTACCAATTTCCTTTTAACCTTAGCTACTTACGACATTTAAAGTAACCTTTAGACATGATCCTCGGTCAATCAAGTTTACTAAACAAAAATCATTTCAACCCTAAAATATTGGAAGTCAGTTAATTAACCCTATCTACTTAACATCTATAAACAACCCCGATATAACTATTTCACACACATTAGTTAAATAAATAAAAGAGAATTAAATTAATTACAAGAATTAATATGTATAACCCTTCTTAACTATCCTTGAACCCACTTAAACATATATATTAAAATATCCACTAATATAAATACTAATTAAATTCTACTCCTTTTTTTCCTAAAACCATACATGAAACATTTACCATTTATCATAATTAAAATTTTATACAAACTCACTATACAAAAAAAATTACTAATTAAAATCTAATAATCAAAATCAAATCTAATTCCTAACCTACTAATATCAATTTAAATTAAATTCTCCCCTTTTTACAAAAAACACATGCAACCATAATCCATTAATCCCTTAATAGAAAATTAAATTAACCTCTAATAAAAACAATTAAGTTAACTTCTAGTAGAAAAATTAAGTTAACCCCTAACCCTTTGGAACACATGAGAAACATACTACAATTATCATAATTAAATTAACAACTAACTAATATTAATGATCCATTTTAAATAATTAACCATTGGATAAAGTAGACCATTATTTTAATAAGTTGATTCAATACTTAATTAAATCTGAACATGTTAACAAATCTATTAATTACTAATCCTAATCAACTAATCTAACTAACCCTACAAATCTAAACCTATTTACCTACCCATCTTTCACATCACCCCTATTCCCAAGGCCCACTTGCCAAGTGGGTGTGGTGTTGAAAATCCCAACCTACCCTAAGGCTGCACAGGGGTTCAAATTTCTAAGTAGAGTGCAGGTTTAAAGGACAAGGTTTGGGGCCCACCAACCATCTTGCCTCAATCCCATGCAAGGGAATTCAAATGGCAAGAAAATGCAAGGAGAGCCTTTTGAAAAAGGCATGCACATGTTTCAAGGTGGAGGTGGGGACCACCTCAAGGTTTCCCCATTTCAATGTGCTAAAATTTTAATGTGAGGTCAACATATTAAGGCAAGGAAATTACGTATGGAGTGGGGAGGCTTGAATTTTGTAAGGGAATTAATGCCATGTCAGCCCACATTGTACGCATGGTGGAAGAAAGGTGAGGAAGGAGTATGTGGGTGGGACCCACGAGAATGAAAATCAAGGTAAGACTTGCTTCCCATCATTAATAATATATATATTTATTTATTTAATGTGACCTCTGTCACTATATACCTGCGCCCATTTATGGGAAGGGGAGTATTTAACAAGTTATGTTATGACATTTTTTATTAATTTAGAAATTAGTAATTAACAACAAGGTTATGTTAGGGAGTTAGTATACTAACTCTAATTAGGAAGAGTATCTTGGGAAGGGAATATTCTTTGTGGCAAAGAGAATTATTTCCCTTCCCATACAAATTTCAGAGAGCATTTTTGCTTTAAAAAATTGGGAAGTGTCATTTTTATTATTTGGTTTTAGCTTCTATCATTGATATTATTGATTTTATTATGGGAGTAGCTAATTGTATGTATTTGAATTATTTTATTAGTGCAATACACTAAGTGAACTATAAATTGAATATTAGTATTAGTTGATTTTTACATTAATATACTAACTTATTTGATTTACTATTGTTATCAAGTTTATCTTTCCTTCCCAAGAATTGAGGTTGCAATAAAAATTTTAAGGTAGAGTGTTGAACCTATTGAAATAGAATATAGATTTTCAAAGGAAGAATGAAGTATTTTTAACTTGAAAACTTACAATCAAATATATTATAGAGATTACAAGATTCATAAATCTACAATATTTTATATGCTATGAAAACTATTATATAATGAATAAGAGCTCTTCACATCTTACTTGATAAAGCTTTCAATATTGACATTACAACACTTAACAAGAAATGAATCTCAATACAAAGGAGTAACCATGCAACATTAAAGTTGCTCTCACACAACTACACCAAAATAGAGATTTATCCCAAGATTTTTCACAATCATCTTGGCTTCAAAACCTACAAATACATGAGGAGAACCATGGGAATCTCACCTCCCAACCTAGGTCTCAAGGAGACCACCTCCGAGCTAGGAGAATCAGTATCTAACGGGTGACAATAACACATCCACATACATGAATACAATAAAGAACACCCTTCCAAGGCTTGCACAAATGGATTTACCATGAACCCATAACAAGGGGTGAAGGTGGATTTTCATGTAGGAGAATTCTAAAACAATACATTCAATAACATGCCTCTTCAAGGCTAAAACCACATACATCTTTCCATCCAATCTTATTCTTATCTCCCCCAAAATTAGGATCGAATATAATGGCATGCAAGGGCCCATACACCTTGCATTTTCTCCCTCTTCTCTCCATGAGAAGATACTCTATAATATCATAGAATCCAACTAACCCCTTCCCCCATACATTGTCACGTCTTCCCTATCCAAGGGTGAGTAATTCCATCACACCCTTCAAAAAACTCCCATATTCAAGACTTAGATAAAACCATAAGAAAGAATTCAAACCCCAAAATCCCATTCTCTTACATAGAAACAATACAAATACATTTCACATATGCAAGAGAATGAAAAGAAACATACAAAACTACTTTCAATAAAACAAAGCACTTTCATGGCAATGGAGACCAACCTTCACAATGTGTTATGACAAATGAATTTTGAGAAGAGCCCAATCCCTTATGCTTTCTCCATCCAAACCATAATGTCTCTAAAAGTAGAGAATGGGTGAACACCCACTAACTCTACGAAGGGCCTCTAAAAATCCCTCCAACTTCTACCCACCCACCAACATTAAATTCAAACTTGACCCAAAAGTCCTTTGGCTTTTCCTTTTCCCCTATCATAAATGCCAGATTGGAAAGGAGTGTGGGTTTGGGTAAAAAGGTCAAGACTTACTCCATTTTTGAAGCATGTGAAAAATGGGTCATCAAGTCCACTAGGGGATTCTAGATGTGTTAAAAATGTTTCTAACCCATACCTCTATCACTAAGGTACTAGGATTTTGCTAAATTTGACCCTTAAGACCTCTTTTTGGTAGAACTTTGCAAGTATCTCCAACAAGGGGTTTAATTAGGTTCCTAATAAATCAGTTAGGCTTAGATTTACATTGCCAACCTTAGTAGATATGTCATTACATAAAAACATAACGAGTGTGATGTGACACTATAAAATGACATAATACAACATTGACATGTCACTAATTACATAATGAAAACACCTAATACATACATATAATTTTACGGTCATGAATAAAATCACTTAACAACGAGGTTCAAACCTCTTCATTAGGTTCAACCTTGGCTTTACAGTTTGCACATATGGTTAGTTACCGATTCTCTGACTGATTCCATGGTTCTCTTTCTTGCACACTAAACTCGAGCATCAGTAGTCCAAGATAATAAAATCACATGCAATATACATATTCAATTCATACTTAGCAACATTAATCAATAAGCAGAATCAAATTCCTAATTACAATTTTCATACAGAAATGCTTAAAACATAATAATTCCATAATCATCATGACATAACATCCATGAAATACTCAAGTCTAATCATAATCCGATCTTCTCATCAATTCACCTATCTAAACATGTATAATCAAAATCAACCACATGTTCTTGGTCTAATCTATATCAGAATGTAATCCATACAATATAATCATCATCATAAACATAATATCTCGAGTCTCTATCAGGATAATCAAAAAGTGTATTAATGTATCAAAATAAGTGTATCAACTGAGTTATGATGGGTCGGGGTGAGGCCTCACAAAAGCTTAGGGTCTTTGATCTTAGGAGCATGGAATGTACTTGCTGCAAGATATAGATTAGCTTGGATTTATTTTAAAGGCATCATAAGAGGGTAGACATAGTTATCATGTAAAGCATTAGGATCTTTGTGTGATGGAGGATATTTGGATATCCTTGAAGCTTTTTCAGATGGAGGAATAGTGGAAGAAGTAGAAGTAGCATGTAGCTCATTTCTAGACATAGGTTCATGATTTTGATCATGCTTCGGATTGGTATCTTCATTTGATAATTCATTATTATCTTCACCTAACTTGGATGTTTATGGTAAGAGTTGCCACCATGAGTGGATAGCCGCATATATCTCAATCTTTGTTATGTGTAAACTACGGCGAGGCTGAAATAATTTCCTTGTCTATTTTGTAACTTAGATTCTCATGAAGGTGTATGAAACATAATGTACCCAAGAATATAAATTTTCAAGGTCATTGCAGGTCCAATATCTTACCTTACACAAATTCTGATATAATAAAAGGGAGATAACTAACTTTTCATCCTCGCTTTTGTGCATTGATGCCTAAGTTTATTTCTGACATTGCATCCAATACACATAGTATTCATACTCTCATAATATCAGTGGGTATTAGTGATTGTTGTACTATCAGGTGGTATCCGTTCCAAAAGCGCCCAATGGTGATAACATGCTACAATGTATACAAATTAGTGACAGTCCTAAGAGTCTGCATATAGACGCATTTAGAGATTACATGATTCATTTGAAAGAACAACATACAGGCTTGAGCTCAAAATCATTTCTATTCTTGATTCATCCAAAAACCAAGATAATTACATAATCAATGATTCTCTAAATCTTTGATCTATCGGGAACGAAATCAAATTCACCTTTTTAAACGTGATTAACTTGGTACACGTGTGTTTTCTCAAAACACACCTTCATTTCTTCACCTCTTCTAATCCATTCTTTTATTGATCTAACTAACCCATGCAAGTGATACATCATTTCAATAGAGGGATTTTATTCTTTGATTTCGTTCCCGAGGGGGCATGATCATACTATTATCAATCAAATTTTTTCTCGAAACAACATTAAAAATGACTTCGTTATCAAAAAAATAAAGGCATGACGGTTCCTTGAATAATTCAGAACTGTTAGATTGAAGGCTTTGATTATCACAAGATGGATATCCTATGTCTAATTTTTCTTATATTCTTATTAATCTCCTGGCAACTTCATACTGACTTTTGGATGACAACCAAGTTTAGAATCAATATTATCAATCTTTGGACGACAACCAAGTTCAGAATTGGTATCTTTAAGATATTTGCTTATTGAACTTTGTTCGATCAATTTCAAATTAAATTCTATCAGTTTAGTTCAATCAAGTGCGAGAATAATCTCATCAGGCATTTTGTTCGATCGTGAGCAAAATTCTCAATATTTCTGAATTCAAACATCAAAAAATTTCTTTGAATCAAATGCGCTACTCGCACATCTATTCAAAGAGGGGAAAATATAACCACCCTAATTTGGTCTTCTCTGACCATAGACCCTATTTTCCCTAAGTGTGATCATACCCGCAATTATGTCAAGACAACTCTTCAATTGGCTGGCATAATTCATCCAAATCAAATTTAATTTCCTAAGTGATTTAATCACTAATTTACACTAATTGCTTTAGCCAATCCAATCAATTCCAATCAAATCAAATCAAATCAATTCAATTCAATTCAAATCAAAACATGGATAAGGTAATTAATTTAAAAGGAATTAATGAAATCCTAATTATACCTCATCACTTGAAAAATTAATCTCCTAGCCTAATTGATTCAATTTGGCTGTAGTCCTAATTAATTATTACAAAGCAATCAAAAGCTTAAGTGATTAATTAAAATCCATATTATTGAGTAAATATGTTATTAAAACAATTCATTTCATTAACATTACCTCTAACCTAACCTACCTAAACCAGCTTAATCTTGGGTTCAAACCAATCCCAACCTATTCACCCATCTTAAGCCTTAATCCTAATCCTAAGCTACCCCTAAGCTTGTCACATTCCTAAATTTGTGATTAGGAATTCAACCCTCCCTCTAAAGTAAAATTTCTCAAGATTGACCCTAAAACCTCACACATGCTTCTTAAACCCTCACCCATACCTCATTAATGATTTTATAAATGAAGCATTAATGGCTCTTACACATTCTCTTCCATACTCCTCATTAATGAGTCTTACACCCTCATTAATGACATCCCTTCTAGAGTCTTCTCCCCTTCCTCCATTTCTTCTATAAATTGGATTTATTTTGAGCTTAAATGACCCTTGATTTTTTATTGTTGAGGCCCTGAATTTTGAAGAGTTGAAAGCATTCTTATGCTGCCCATATTTGGAGAATTGAAAGAGAAAACTTATGTTGCTCATATTTTAGGGACTTTCATATTTCTTTTTAGCTTATTTCTCACTTGTATTTTCATAATCTTCATTTCTAGATCTAGAATGTATGTTTCTTGAACATCTAGATTAGTTTCTATTCAAATCTTCCATTCTTAGGTTGTATATGTCACTGAAATATGCATAATCTAAGGGCTATTATGTGATTTTTCATACTCCTCCTAGATAGGAAGAAATAGGTTGATTTTGGTGATTGCTATGATTTCTAACCTTTGTTTTCTCTAATTCAATGATCTATTGAAGTGTTGTGTCATTCTTAACAGGTGCATAAATCACACACACAAAAGGGATGATGATAGATGAAGGATTTTTGAAAGATATGCCTAGGGGCATTTTGATGATCCATGAAATAGGAGCAATCAAGATTGATATTTGATAAAAAGGTTTGGATTAAAAATGATCAATGTGGGATTGGATTTGATTGATCAAGGATTTGATTTTTTTTAGGTTTGAATGGACTATGATGGATTAGATGATAGGATCAAAGTTTGATTAAAATATTGAATTGGATTGGATGTGATTGATTAAAAGATCAAAACAACCTTTGCAAAACAAGATCCTTTTTATATATTCAAGGGATTCAATTGGGATAATATCCTTTCCTACTTGGAATAGGCTAAGTTCTCAAGCAAAATTGGATTAGGGGCTATTTGAATAATCACTAACTTAGAGATGGACAATCCCCAAGCTAAAAATACTCAAATATGAAGGGCTAACTAAATAGACTACTTGAGACAGGCTAAGTTATCAAGCAAATAAACTTAGTTAAGGATTAATTTTAGGATTAAGGATGTTTTCTCCACTTAGTAAAGTCTCAACCTTAGGTTTGATTAATGTGGATGAGGATCGATCAAGAATTGATTAATGATTAAGGTTGGTTTGGATGAGATTATGTCAAGATTGATTATGATTCAAATGATTTGATTAATGCCCAATCAAAGTGTGATTTGGTTCCACAAGGTGATGATTATTTTTCTCCTAAGTCTAAAGGTGTGATGTAAAAAATGTTGAAGGTTGATGATTAGGTTGGATGGAAAGATTAATGTGGATGAAAGGTAAATAGAATATGATCAAAGGTTTATGGAATATAAGTGGAATGAGTAGAATTTGAAAGGTCAGTGAATCACAAATTTGAAGGTCCTAAGCTAATGAATCTAATAATGGGTGAGAATGACGTGTCATAATACAAAAGGGAAGGTTTTTGGCAGAAATCAGAGACGTTGATCCTAGTTGGTAGTGCCAAAAAGTGTAGGTGTTAGTCTTTAGGTGTAGACACCAATTGGTGAAAAGTTTTATTATCTTGACAGGAAAAGTGTTACGCCAAAGAGGAAAAAATGTTGATTCTCAGATGTAGGCATTAAAAAGAGAAAACATTAAAATATAGGCACAAACGCTGATTTGGGAAGTTCAGATTTTATGCAAAATTTTGATATTTTGGCTTATGTTTGACTGACTAAAATGGTTTGTTTAATGGAAAGAACACACATCAGACACAATATTTTTTTTTTTGATCAAGCACATGCACAATCTCAGCTTAGGAGATGATGAAACTTGTTGAATCCCCTTGCAATGGAATACCACTTCCAACCAGATAGATAGATGCTTGGTAGCACTGGCTCCCCCTTACACAACACTCACTTCTTGGGAATACCAAGCATCAAGTCTCAAAAGAAAATTTCTATCTCAAATTGGAGGGTACATGAGGGGCATCTTTGGGGTGTACGTATCAAATTCCCTATGCTAACAAATGGAAAGGATTTTGGATACTAAAAAAAGTTGGTTTCTAGTAAGGGAGTGGATACACTTGAAAAATATTAGCCCAATTAAGGAGGCCTCACAGATTGTAGAATTTAAGTTACATAAGTTTTTATGCACCACACAAGTACTAAGGGAGATCTTCATCCTGACATAGCAATCACCCATTAATTGTTTAATCTAAACCATATTTTTTATATATTGGTTTGGAAGAGCTTGGCCTTAGTTTGTTACTGCTTGGGTCATCCCTTGGGGCGAGTACCTCTTTTCCCACCAAGGCAGGCCCACTAGAGGAAAAAATAGAAATAATTTTCTCTTACACCTAAGATTTGTATGAAGGAAAGGGGAGATGATACTTCTTATTTTATCTTTTAATAAAGGGATCTAAGCCAAACAAAAAGAGAGCCTTGCAAGAGTTCCTCCACTTGCAAGGGCCTCACAAACACGTCAAACACTTGATTAGTTAACCAAAAGAAACCTAATTAAGCTAAGTGCAACTAGATTTTAAAGAAGACACATAAAATGGAAAAAATGAGATTTCCACCTACAAAACTAGTTGTTAGTAGTCTCATTTTATCTCTTTGATGAGAGTACAATAGTTTCAAACATGGTTAGTGGTTAGGAGAAACCCAACTAATCTAAAGCAGAAAGTTTGAACTACAGGCGTAGATGCCGATGCATAGAAATCTAGAAATTTTTTTAACCTATAAATAGAAAATGAAAAACTCCTAAAAACAACAATTTAAATATTTTTTTATTTTTAAAATTTAAAATATTTAGGTTTTTTTTCTAAATATAGAAGGAATAAAATCAAACAAACAACTCATGGGAGAAGGTATACCTAAGTTTTAGCTATACAAAAATGCTAATTCAGATCAGAAGCATTGGAGAACACAGACATTAGAAAATAGAAACGTTGATTTAGCCTGTCAAAAAATGAAGCTAAACCTACGAGACGGGTTAGCTTGGAAAAATACACTTTGACAAAAATGTGAGAGAAAAATATGATAAAATTGCATAATACTTGCAAAAATACTCACAAAGTGTTAGATAAGAACACTATCAATATGGAAATATGAGTAAGTTTTTAGAGGTAGAGATGTTGATTCATGGTGGAGGTGCCAAATAGTAGAGATTCCATTGCGTAGGATGTAAAAGTCATTCCAGAATCTGGACCTGCAATCTTGACATAAACACTCAATAATAGATTAAATTTCAAGGGACATAGGTCCTACTGTGCATTCCAAGATGTATATGGGTACAATTTTATGTTAGCTAATGAAAATAACACAAACAAAATCACTAGACTAAATAAATCTATGCATACCTCCAATTGAGCTATAATGGAGGCACCCTAGTCCATTGATGCGCACTTTGATGCATATATGTGGATAATGCTCTCTAAAATACAACAAAATGAATCCTCAAGTGATTCCTTGATGATTATTGGATTTATAATAAAACTAAGAAGGAACCTAGATGGAGGTTTCAATTCAAGCTAGTATGCTTTGAATGTAAAAACTATGCTAAACTGTACTAAGTATGCCATGATATTAAGCTACGAAAATGAAATGATATACAACAACAAAGATTGGAAAATTAAATTCCAAATGCTTTATAATTATTTTATCATGGTAACAATGCAATTAAAGATTGGATGAAATGCTTGAGGAGAGCCTCCTATTTATAGTATTTGGAGGGAAATGGACAGTTGAGATTTGAGTTTGAAGTGGAGGGTTATGATTTGTTTGGATTGATGAGGTGGATACCAAGTAGGAAAGGGTAGTTGGCCATGCAAGAGGGATGATTTTCTCACACATGTGTGATCAACCTCGAAAAGGATGAGCAATAAATGACAAGTGGGGGAAAATGTAAGACTAGGGTGGCTCAAGGTGGCTATGGGAGACAAATGTGTGAGGAGGGGGTAGCTATTTATGGAAGGTTGGTGAATTTGAATTTGGAGACATGGTCACACATGTGTGAGACAAATAAAAAAATGAGAGAAATGTTAATGGGTTTAGGAATGATGAAATGAGCTTCATTAATCAAATATTAATTAATGAGTAGGCTTTAGGTTGGCATGATGGATTTTAACCTAGGGCATTTAGGTTAGGATTAAGTTTCATTAATTAGAATTAATTAAATGACGAGATTAGGGGTAAAGAGGAATATTCAAATAAATAAATAATCTGAATATTTTTCTAAGAGGAATAATATAATTAATTAATATTCATTACATCATTAGGCTAAAGGGGGAATAATATAATTAATTGTCCAAATTAATTATTGTAAGATAAGAAATATTGGTTTTAAATATGATATTATGTTATCTTACATTTAAAGAATGTTTATTTTAAAATATAATATATTTGAAATGTTAGTGGGGTAAATAAGATGCTCTCCTTTTATCCTTAGATATACAAATGAAGGATCCAAATTGATTAACCCAAAAGGAAGGATCAATGCATAAATGAATCAATCATTTGGAAATAAGTGCAAAAAGGGAGATCTTAAATACCTGTTTATTTATTTGAATGTGTGATAGGTTTAGATAGATTAAGAACTTTAATTGAATTGAATAGGAGAAAATTAATAACCTTGAAATGTTACAGATTCTAGAATGCTATTGAATAGGAGAAAATTACTAACCTTGAAATCTGAGACTAGATCTGGAATAGAAACGCAGAGACAAACAAAACCTAGAAATATTTTTCTGTTTTGACATAGTTCTAATTTGTACCCTCAAGTCAATGTCACCATTGACCTAGAATTTCCAATTCTGACCTAGGGAAAAATTGACCTAAAAAGTATCTAACAGGAAATCTATTTTTGGATCCCAAGAGTTTGCCAAAAAGGGTATCTGAATCTACACTCTGATCTTCTATTCTGAACCTGTACCTGCAATAAAAATGGATTTTTTTTTGGGGGAGGGGCTTGCCTTGGTCAAACCCCATTTTTGGAATTAACCTCAAAGTATAATTGAAATTGCATAAGTAAAACAAAGTAAATGAACAAATCCACTTTGCTTGTAGGAGCCCTTGTGGCAGATTCAAATCCATGAATCCACAAGTATGTATGCACCAAAAAGGATGTAGAATGTAGGATGTCTCCAATCAATTGCTTTTAGATCTTCAACATCAATCTTGAATGGATCTTTGAATAGGAAGAGGCTTAGAGGAATGTGGATGGAGAAATCTTCAACAAGAGGGCTCCATGGAGCTTGAATCCTTCAATGACCACCAATGGATCTTCTTGATGAGAGAAGTGCTTGAATGCTTGAGAATGGATGAATGCTTCAATGGATACTTGGCTTGCTTCAAATATTGCTTCTTCAACTTTGGATCTCACTCTTCAAGTCTTTGAATTCTTACAATTATGCCTGATGATGATTGTTAGAGAAAATGAGAGGAGAAAGCTTCCTTTTATATGAAACTAGAGTACATTATTCTAGAGATGCGTACATAAGAGAATTAAATTCCATTTAGAACTATACCCCTATAAGAGGACCTATATTAAATATAATTTAAGATTTATTATTCTGAAGACCGAAACAACCTACCTCGAAGCGGGAATTAACTTTTTCTAGAGCCCGACATCCGAAAACCCTAAAATTCTGGAATTTGAACCCTGGGCCTGAAAAAGGTTGATTGTCACCTAGGTCAAGGTAGAGGTCGACCTTGATGTTAGTAATAACTAAGAGGGGGGGGTGAATCAGTGGCTTCAAAAAATTATCCTTAAACTCAACCACTAATCAATAAACCTCAGATTATTAAGTCCCTACAAGATGCATGCCATGAAATACTAATAATAATTTAACTGTCTGTCAATTTTCCTTTTCTGACCTTATTCTCCTTGATGACTGATAAGTAGTAAAAATTATTTACCGACACTCAGTAAATATGTAGAGTATACCGATCAATTCAGAAATTCATATGTGAAATATAAAATAGTAAAGTAATAAATCATACACACATAACACATGGATTTTAACGTGGAAACCCTGTTAAGGGAAAAAACCACTGGGAATGATATCCCAAATTTTCACTCTTCTAAAGTGAGCCCTGTTAGGAGCCAACCTTGTTAAAGGTTACAAACACACTGTTAGGTGTGACCTTGTTAGAGGATTTTATACATAGAGGTTATCACTTAGTATCGGGCATCTATTTTCTACCATCCTTGAATCAACCTCCTTCTTAGACTGTCAATAGGATTTAGGAAAATATTGCTACCATCCTTGAATCAACCTTCTTCTTAGACTGTCAATAGGTATCTGGCAAGTCCAATGCTACTTTCATGAATCAACCTTTTTGGCACTCCTTGGGATATACCTCAATATATAGAAGACAGTTAAGTCCTGCTCTATTAAGAGACTTGATGCTTCAATGGTTAAATTGAAACACAATGACCTATTTCTAATGCAACTTGAATTGCATATTTTCATATCTATTTAAGTAAATTACCTCTCTGATCAATGTATCAATTCAATTCTTTGTGCTCCACACTTTCTGCTCTGTGATGCTGTGCTTTACTGTTCATCGGTGTCTGTAGAATTATTTAGCTCTCCTTCAGCTTGATTGATTATGACTGTATGAATTTATCCTTCATTAGTTTCTCTTCAACATCCTCTTTTTATTCATCCCCTTCATGTGATTGCGGAAATGAATTAAGCTTGTCTCTTATATAGACATGATATTCACCATTTCTTGATTCTTGATTCTTGGCGTAAAAAAAAATATAGCCAATCTGATTTAAAGCATAACTCCTAATTTATCTTGTAGTTATCTTTATGCCAACTGTACAAATCTTCTTTAAATAATTCACTTAACTTTGTTCGAATAAAATAATGAAAACAACCAGTTAGGTCAATCTTTAGCTCTTTCCAACTAGATATTTTGTCATTTTTTGAACTCTCTATTCTGTCGGTTAACTCTGTAGTTAGTCATCGGTGACAACTGCCAGTTCCATCAGTGTGAATCCAGTCAGCTTTGGGATCTCTATCCATCGGGCATCATTGGATTTTACTCTTCAGGAAACTCTATTTTCAGCTCGTCGGGCATCCTGTAATTTTTTTACATCGGAAAACACTATCTTCTACTCATCGGGTATCACTGTGACTTTGGTTCTTTGCCTTTACCGATGGTGTGCACTCCATCAGTGTTATCTATCACTTAGTGAATACTTGGCTTTTATGCATTTCTGAAAGAATAATCTTTGTTTCATTGATTCTCTAAATTCTTTGGCATTATATGCATGACCGTACAAATGATATCAAGTTGACATCAATGAAAATATAAACCATTAACTGATTTAATATCTTGCATTATCTTCAACTTAACATTATCAAACATTCAATCAGTTATATGTCATCAATCTCTCCCTTTGGCATTGATGGCAACAAACTTATATTATCATACTATACTATTTCTAATACAAAATGAAATATAATTTATTCTTGATTCATCAAACTACCAATCTTTGTTTGATAACCGATAAAAATGTTTGACCGCCGATAAGCTTTGTGTTAGCTTATATTTGATTCTTGTATCTCTTTGTGTTTCTTATTCTGATGTGTTGCGTCCTTTCCTTGTGTCAATTTCTCTCTTTTGACTGTTCTTCTTCTTTGATGTCTTTGTCTCTTGTCAACAACTCTCCCTTTGTATTAACTCCTTTATACAAACTCTCTCCCTATGGATATGACCTCTCCTTATTGGAGTAATCTGATAATGGATAATCTTTCTTCTTTTTTTGAAGACTGTGATAATATGGAAACTTTCTCTCCCTTTGACAATAATGCCAAATAAGTATTTTACAAATATTTGACATTCATGTCAAATAATCATTTTCTTCTATCCATAATATATTCCTTGAATTTCTCTTATCCATCAATAATACAACAATATGCTATGGTGCTCGGTTCTGATATATACCTTTCTGTATATAGATGTAGCTTTCAAGTTCATCTTTTTGCTTGCATCAACATGAATGATATTCTGATAATATATAGGCTGATGTAGCCTTTAGTCTTTTACTGACTGGTAGACAAGGGTTTGACCCCTAGTCTCTTTCTCAAGTACTCAAACGTATCCTTGGGCAGTGGCTTGGTGAAGATATCAGCTAATTATTCTTTTGATTGCACATACTCAAGTATCACCTCTTTTTCTTGAAATTGTTCTCTTAAATAATGATACTTGATTGCAATGTGTTTAGTCTTGGAATGCATGACTGGATTCTTGAAAATGTTTATTGCACTGGTGTTATCACAATAGATAATCACTAGTTCTGAGATCTTCATATGCATACCTTCCAGCAACCATTTGATCCATGCAATATTTGAGTAGTTTTCAGCAGTAGCAACATATTCATCTTCTGCAGTAGACTGAGAGATGCATCCTTGCTTCTTGCTAATCTATGTGACAAGTCTGTCACCCATAAAGAATGCTCCTCCAGTTGTTCTCTTCCGGTCATCAAAATTTCTAGCCCAATCAACGTCGATAAACACCTTAAGTTTAAATTTTCCTTCTCTTCTATACCATAAGCCAAATTCCTCTGTATTCTTCAGATATATTAAAATTATTTTTACAACAATCATATGTGATTCCCTGGGGTTAACAAAAAATCTAGCAACAACTCCTACTGCATGTGCAATATCTAGTCTAGTGTGTACAACATACATGAGTTTTTCAATCATTAATCTGTACAAAGTTTGATTTACCTCTGTTGTCTTGTCTTCCTTTGTTAACTTACATCCAGTAGCCATCAGTGTTCCAACTGGTTTTGAATCTTCCATCTTGAATATTTTCAGGCCCTCTTTGATGTATTTGGACTGTGTAATGAAAATACCTTCACTTTGTTGAATGATCTGTAGACCAAGAAAGAACTTGATCTCTCCAAACATAGACATCTC
>MU226747.1:1216877-1262717 GCA_018584345.1 Thuja plicata | reverse complement strand
TAATTAACTAAGGTTAATTAGGCTAATTTCTTGATTCCTACAACAATTAGTCCTAATTATTTGCTCACACATGTGTGAGCAAATTTCCAAAAATTTGACTTTCCACATAATTCCTTATTTGGTGCCATCAAGGTTTCTTACACCCATGATGACACCTTACACTTTCTAAAAGTGTCTCATTGGCCCAAAACCCTTACACCCTCTTACACCTTCTTACAAGATCCTTCACATGTGTACTTTAAGTACACTTTGACCTTTCACATCCAAAGTTGCTCACACATGTGTGAGAAAAGTGGGCCTCTTGCATGGCTTATGTGTCCCTCATGTGGAACCTATGTGGATGCCACATGAGCTCCACCTCATCCAAGCCCTCTCTCTCCTCCAAAAACTCTATAAATAGAGGCCTTTGTCAAGAGCAAACCATCTCCATTTTATGCATTGTTATCATGCCAATTTAGTTCTAGATTTCTTTGAGCATTTAGCATTTTCATAAGAAATACTAATTTTTAGTTCATGTTTGTTGCATTTTGGCATCTAGATATTACATGTTAGGATTAATGGAATGAACTTAGTTTGTTTTCATTAAATCTTGCATATCATTTTAGTATTAGCCTTGTATTATGATGCTTGATGAAGACTTGAGACAAGTTCCTCATACTTGCTCTTGAGTTCTTCATTCTTTTAGTTTGCATTCAAAGATCAATAGTGGGATTAAGTTGTTGTGTTGGGAGAGCACACCCACAATAATCTCTAAGATTAAATCAACAAGGCATTGGGTGCCCTTGTTTAGCTCATCGGAGGTTGTGGTGAAAGTCTTTGTTTTGAATTTTATTTTAAACATGCTAACTCTTTGAATCTTGTTTCTAACGACTAACCTTGATGTTTGCATGTTTTAGTGTTGTCCCTTGCAGGTATACTTTTATCACATACAGAATCAACCTAAAAAGTCTCCGACAAGAAATCTATTTTTGGATCCCAAAAGTTTGTTAAAAAGGGTATCCAAATCTACACTCTGATCTTCTATTCCAAACATATACCTACAAGAAAAATGGATTGTTTTTTGGGGGGAGGGGTTTTCCTTGGTCAAACCCCAGTTTTTGAATTAACCTCAAAGTATAATTAAAATTGCATAAGTAAAACAAAGTAAATGAACAAATTCACCTTGCTTGTACAAGCCCTTATGGTGGATTCGAATCCGTGAATCCACAAGTATATATGCACCAAAAAAGATGTAGAATGTAGAATGTAGGACATCTCAAATCAATTTCTTGTAGATCTTCAACACCAATCTCTAATGGATCTTTGAATAGGAAGAGGCTTAGAGGAATGTGGATGGAGAAATCTTCAACAAGAGGGCTCCATGGAGCTTGAATCCTTCAATGGCCACCAATGGATCTTCTTGATGAGAGAAGTGCTTGAATTCTTGAGAATGGATGAATGCTTCAATGGCTACTTGGCTTGCTTTAAATATTGCTTCTTCACCTTTGGATCTCACTCTTTAAGTCTTAGAATTCTTGCGATTATGCTTGATGATGATTGTTAGAGAAAATGAGATCAGGAGAAAGCTTCCTTTTATATGAAACTAGGGAACAATATTCTAGAGAGGCCTACATAGGAGAATTAAATTCAATTTAGACCTATACCCATAGAAGAGGACCTATCTTAAATATAATTTAAGATTTTTTATTTTGAAGATCGAAACAGCCGACCTGGAAGCAGGAATTAACTTTTTCCAAAGCCCGACATCCAAAAACCCTAAAATTTTGGATTTGAACCATGGGCCTGAAAAAGGTCAATTGTGACCTAGGTCAAGGTTGAGGTGGACCTTGAACTAGGTCAAGGTAGAGGTCAACCTTGACCCAAAAAGGTTGACCTTGACCCTAAGGTCAAAGTCCCAATTTTTCAGTCTGGGGTGTCAGAAATAGGCTGGAAAAAGTGCAAATGGGGCAGAACAGGGGGAAAATGCTAGATCCAAGTCAAGGACCCATTCAAGGAACTTGAAATGAACCCAAACCACTTACTCAGAAGGCTAAACCAGTCTACAATGGAGGTGCTTCCATTTTCTAACTATAGAATTATATTACAAGGTTGAGGTAATCAATAAAAATGGGATTCAATTAATCATAAGGGATATGGTGGTATGAATTTAATATATTCATTAGGGACAATTTTGAATGCCTATGAGGGGTTCCAATTGTGAGGTGGGTTATGATAGCGAACACACATTTCAACAATCCTAGTTCATACTTTCTAGAGCACGGAGGAGGAAAAAATAATGTATGCCTTGGGATAGAGTATGCTTGTGCTTCTCTATAATAACCTTAGTAGATATGTACATCATGAGAGGAATATTTTGAGCACATGCACATTAATTATAGTTTGGATGTTTGAGTATATAGCATGCACCAAGCTGATGGGATCCTCTATGTATATCTCACATACTAATCAATGGTCCTTTGAATATCAACTGAGTGGTGCATGGAAGAGAAGAGATTTATTATATTGGAGAGTTGTTATATCATATATAGATTGAGGATATTATTTAGAGTTCATATAGATATATGTATTAATGGACAAATGTTTCTAGGTAGTTGATGATGATGCAAAGGGACCATCTTCTGAGGGTTTCCACAAGCACATTATAATTCATATTTTCTTTGATAGAGTGAAATGACAATTTGGTCTTATTTAGGGTGTGCCTTGTAATGTAAAAATCTATCAATAATGTCTTCATAGCTCCATGATACTAGAGCTCACTTGAGGCCTATTGGAGATGATATTGAGATTATTGTTTTAGAGGATAAGGAGAGACAAGATGCATGCATCCCTTGGCATATTGAAGGTGTTGGTATGATGAGAGAGTAGCTGAGATACTAGAGCTACCATGATGTGTGAATCATCTTACCCATAGATCACCCTATAGGATATCATAGACTATGGACTAGACCATTGTATGAGGCTGAGGAGGTAGAGGAGGAGGATGAGGTAGATAGAGAGTAGCAGGATTAGAAGTAGGACAATGTATGGCTTATAGGGGATCCCAATGTGATATCATTAGAAGATGTTAGGTAGAGAGTGGAGGAGGAGGAGGACAAGGAGGATGACAACACACCAGTGTAGAGGCCTTCCTCTCAGGTGAGGATGTCATAATCACATCATCCACCTACCCAGGTACCTCTTCTATATAAGCATAAAAAGAGTAGCAAATCTATGCCCCCAGCTACATTACAGAGCTTAGTACCATGTGCTCTAGCTACTGTCAATATCGATTGGTGGGAGGGAGATCCAAGTAAGGAAATGTGATATTTTTATGTTCTTTGATGATTATATATGAATGATGTATAACATACATGATGATATTACTAATATTGTTTTCTCTATGTTATTGTAGTTAGCACTTGAGGATGGCGTGAATTTATGGGTCATGTACATAGAGATATGACAACATTAATGCACATTCATCAATATTTGTAGATTTATCATATATCTTAGTGGATCCTAGGGGGTAAAGAGGACATATTTTACCCTTAGAGCGGAGTTGGATATTGCTAGAGAAAAGAGAGATCATTTTCAACTTGATAGAGAGACTAAAGTATGAGATTGCTAAGGTTAGATAGGAGGCCTTAGTACTTAGAGGTGTTGTCTAGGGGATCAATATGTGGAGTGCATCAAGGAGTTACTCACAATCCATGACATCCCATAAGAATTATTTTTTTCCACAACCATCACCACACCTAGAGTTAGAGGGTTCTACTAGCCACCATCCCATGGATGAGACAATATGAGATGTATATATTATTTAATACTCCACATTTTATTTAGTGGTGATTTTGATGTATATAGTACACACAAGTAATGATGTTTTTGATGTTTTACATACTTGTCTTATTTTAATGTAGATAATGTATCTTATTGCTTTGATCAAAATAATACAAACATGGTAATGAACATGTATGTCTAATTTAATACCATTATGATTGATTTTGCAAGCAATTTTATAATAATTAAATTGAAACATGTGTGATCTATTTAAACTAGAGAAATGTTTAATTAAATGTTATAATTCATAATGTAATGTACTTATGCAAATTTAAATGCCAATTTGATTTAGCATTTTCTTACTAAATACAACATGATTTAACTAAAATAGCACATGGAATACTGAATAACATGTTAAAAAAGCTTTATAACTTTTTCAAATCTAAGACACTTTGCAAATTTTTCAAATTTATGAACTTTCATGGTGAATGTTTGCATCAGAGGGCAAACCCCTGAGGGTGAGGCTAATTGTTAATCCTGCACACGATTGGTTTTAGGGATCCAACAACTCTAATGGATCAATTGGGGCCCAAGCTACTTATGTCGCCATGATGTTGATAATGGTTTACTTCCTGATGGGGATTGTGCTGAATTGGGCACATCTGCTGATAAGAGTGACCATGAAAAAAGACCTAGAGTGGTTCTAGGCCTTATGGATGGAAGAAATTCCTAGTAGGGGATGCCCATAATGGAACTTCTATCAAGGTTCCCGATGCAATGATGGACTATATTGTATTTTTCTATGAACAACACTTTATGGGCCACTTTTTCTCTTTTTGACCCACTATTGATATGGTCCATAAATGGGTTTCCCAAGGATGGAGGCTAAAGGGTAGTGTGGTGGTTTGTGCAATGTTGGGAGCTTAGTTCCTATTTAAGTTTATAATAGTAGATGATTTGTCTATGGTCTTGTCTTGCTCATGGATATATGGGAAGCATTTTCTTTCTCTATGTTGTTGGAGACTGGTATTTGACCTGATGAGAGATCTTAGTCAAATGACCCTAATGTGAGTTAGGATACCGAGTCTCCCATTAGAGTTTTAGGATGAACACATCTTCTGGTGGATTTGAAACACTTTTGGAAGTTATGTCATAATTGACGAGGTTACCAAGATAAAGTCTAGGTTAGTTTTTACTTGATTTTGTGTTAGTGTGGCTATTAACAAGACTCTGCCAAACTCTATTACCCTGCAATCTAAACTAGGTAAATGGACCCAAGCACTAGTTTATGAGAATTCTACAAATTTTTTTTAAAAATGAAACAAATATGGACATGTCATCTCTAATTGAAAGGGCTCAAGGAAGAGTTGCAAGAGAAACAAAAATTAGAAGTCATCTCCCAACCCCTTTGAGGGTTAGTGTGCCCTTGGTGGATCTGGGGTCAGATTTTAACAGTGATTCTTACCCCTTTATAGATGAGATCCTTAATATTTCAGAGACTTCAAAGAAACTATACCAGGAAGAGAATGAAACTTCTAATTTTCAACAAAACAATGTTGGTGGGGTGGACATGATAGAGAATTAATTTGTCTCTTTACCCCAAGCTATGACCATGGAGGAAGACAAAATTATGCCAACTCCTCAAGCAGGGAGTTTTTATGTCCCCCCTTTAGTTGAGTGTGTACCATCATAACCATTGTCAACTCCCCCACTCGTGGGTAAGTGATTCTCTTTGCTTGGTGCATCAACTAGCACTTATGTGCCTAATGGTGGTTGGCTGATATAGAAAAAGAAGAACAAGAGCAAGAAGGTGGATGTTGGGTCTGATTTGAAAGTTGGACAACCATCATAGTGGGTTACAATGGAAAGGGATATAACAAGGGAAATTACCTATGGTAGGAAAAAGACCCTTGACTCTGCAACCAAGTCAAATAAATGAGGTTCATGATAGGGATAAATGGCCCTCAAAATTTTTTTCCCTTAGGAATTGCATCCTTGCAAAGGGAATTGACATTCTCCTTCTTCAAGAAGTTAAAATGAATGAATCCTCCTCTAATTCTCTTGCGAGCATTTTGTGTCCAGGATCACATTTTTGTATTAAAAAAGATGATGGAGACTCAGGAGGCATTGTCACCATTTGGAACCCGCACAAAATTATTTGGTCTCTAAATTTTTCTAACCAGAATGTTTTGGTTACCATATTTGGCTCTGAAGATACCATCTGATTCATGGGCAATTTTTATGTCCCTCAGAGAAGCTAGGTGGTCTTGAGTATTTTACTGATAGTATGGTGGATTTCTCTGAGTTTATTAAAGGTGATGGTCTGATGAATATTAAATTTATGTGGAACCCTTTCACTTGGTTTTAATAAATGGAAGGGCTTAGACCTTATTCAGGTGATACTGAATAGATTTATCTATTCCCCAAACTGGGAGATTTCATTTTCCTCATTCCTGACTACTCTCCCTCATACGGTCTCTGATCACAATCCACTTCTTGACTGGAAAAATTATGGGTGGAAGGGGTATAGCCCATTTCACTATGAAATTATGTGAGCTACCCACCCAAATTTTTATTCTTATGTCAAATCCTGGTGGAACTCACCTATGAAAGAAACTTCCATGTTTAGAGTGGTTCAGAAATTAAGCATTATTTGGAGAAATGTCAAGGGGTGGAATAGGATCACATTTGGTACCGTTTTTGAGAAAAAAAAGATTTTAATTATCCATGATCTAGGATCAAATGGACCATGGTGACCTATTAGCAACTACACACACTGAAGAAGATACTCTAAGAACTGAGTGGAAATTTCTTTTTTTCAGAGAGGAGATTTTATGAAAGCAGAGGTCCAGAGTCCAATGGTTGAAATCTAGGTTATAGAAACTCTACATTTTTTCACTGTTCAACTTGTACCCACAAAAAAATAACACCATAATTGGCCTGAGAAATGAAAATAATGAATTTGTTAGAGAGGATGCCCAGATGAGCCTCCTGGCTATTGATTTATTCTATAATGCCTTAAAGGATGAGAATTATGGCAATGGCATTTCTCTTGAAGAGAAAATGCTTGATTGTCTCCGAAATGTAATTTCTAGGAGTGGAAATGACCTACTCTTAGCTCTGATTACTTCAAAGGAAATGGCAAGTGTTGTCTTCTCTATGGGTGCTTTCAAGGTTTTAGGCCTGGATGGTTTCCCTCTTTCTTTTTTAAGGATTTTTGGGACATCGTGGGCGCTGATGTGGTCGAGGCAACCAAATTTTTAAAAAAAGGGTAAGATCCTTAAATAAATTAACTGCTCTTTTATTTCTATAACTTCCAAAGTCTAGGAACCTCTCTCTCTCTCTCTCTCCCTCTCTCTCCATGAATTTAAGCCAATAAGCCTTTGCAATATGATTTACAAAATGTGGTCTAAAGTCTTGCTCAATAGACTCAAGACCTTTCTTAATAACTTGATTAATTGTAATCAAAATGAATTTTTTCCTGGTAGGAAAATACTTGATGTTGCCATGACTACCCATGAATTTCCCACTCTATGGAGAAGAGAAGATTTATGAGGATGGCCCTTAAAATAGATATCTCTAAAGCCTATGATAGAGTCAAATGAGATTTCCTTTTTAAGGTGCTGGCAAGATTTGTTTTTCACTAGAGGGTGATTTCCCTAAATAAAGAGTGTACAACCATGGTCAAATACTTGATGCTTGTCAAAGAAACCCCTAGAGGATTTTTTAGTGATGCTAGAGGCACCAGGTAGGGAGACTCATTATCCCCCTACTTATTTATTTTGGTAGTAGAGGTCCTAGGAAAAAAATACCTTCGCATGATAGATGAAAAGGAACTGCAAGGTGTTTTCCCTACCTCTAGCTTTCCCCTAGTGGTTTTGCAACAATTTTTTGATGATACAATTATTTTTGGTATTTCTTCTGTGTTGGAGGCCATAAGTTGGAAACACCTTCTCAACCAATATGCCTTTGTGTCGGGAAATAGCATCAATTATACTAAAAGTAAATTTTATTTTTTCTATGCGCCTAATCCTCTTCAGGATAAATTTAAAAGGATTATCGGATATGAGTCTGTTGTGCTACCATATACCTATTATGGTCTCTCGCTCATAGTCAAAGAGGTGCCAAAAATTTTTTTGAACACAATTATGGATAAGATGCAACACAAGTTAACATGATGGAAATGCAAGTTCCTGAGTAGCACAGGTAAGATGCAACTCCTCAAACAATCCCTCCAGGGTATTCCTATATATTTTGTTTCAATCTTAAGAATATATAATAAATGGGCAGACAAACTTGAGAGAATCATGAAAAACTTCCTTTGATTGGGTACAAAGGAAATAAAAAGGGCGACTTTCATAAATTGGGACTGTATTTTTTGGCCCAAAGCCATGGGAGGGCTTTGGGTGAGATGAATCTCTCATCTTAATCTTGCTATCCTTGCTAATGTGGGATAGAACTTAGCTACCCATATGACTAAGTGGTATGATATTATTTAGGCTAAGTACCTCGAAAAGGAAATATTCCATCATTGTTTCAATATGGAAGGACTCCCTATAGGATAAAAAATATGGAACAATATTCTTAATTGTAGAACATTATTTCTTCAAGGTATAAGATGGAGGGTTGGTGATGGATTGAAAAATTGATTCATGGAGGACTGTTAGACTGGAGACACATCTCTTATTTCACTTCCAACTCTCTCTAACCTTGGTGTGAGAACCAAGAGATTCTTTGGATACAATGTGGAAAACTACATAGAACAATTTATATCCTGGAAGGAAATTAACCTATGTTGTTAAGGCCTCCAACAAATAGTGCCTTTGACCCCTAAAATTAAAAAGTAATTGAGGGGGGAAAGAATATAAATCTTCCCAAGGGAAGATAACTTTGTCTAGAAATTCATTGCCAGTGGAATATTTACCGTGAGATCTGCCTATCTTCTGCGCATTTGCAATGGAAAACAAAATGAGTTGTGGAAATGGGTATGGAACTCCCAATTGATCCTAACGATTAGTCACCCATTCATCCATTACTTGTTCATGTCTGATTTTTGGTAGAAGGTTTTGAAAATTCTCCAGACCAATTGGGTCATGGATTTTGATGTCCAACAGTTTGATTTTAATTGGAAAGGGAATTCACCTAATCCTAATTTAAGGATTTTGTGGCAACAAATCCCTCCACATTTGGGGTGGGCAATCTGAAAGTAAAGAAATAATAGGATCTTCAAAGATATGAAATGCATGTTAAAAGTGGTCTTCACTATCTTCCACAAACTATTGTAAGAAAATTGAAGTATTAGCAACGGTCCTTTTCCTTCTTCCATTCCCCCCCTATGAATCTTGTGTTTCTAGGGAATAGGGCTTACAAGATTCCTGTTAGAAATTCTACCCATTATAAGAAACAAAAGAAGGAGCACGAAATGGATTCCCCCTTCAATAGATTGGTCTAAGAAATTTTTTTATGGTACTGCAAAAGAATCCCAGGGTGTGGCTACTATAGGTGGTTTGATGAGAAGTGCATCTGGTAACCTAGTTGCTACATACAGTGGTGAACTGCCTGGTTACACAAACAACCATGTAGAGGGGATGGGCCTTCTTTGGGGGCTTAAAATTTATCTCTCCACTAGGATCAAATAAATTTCAATTGAGGGTGATTCCAAACTTATTATTGATGTTGTCAAATGATGGTGTAAGACCAACTGGTCCATTGGTAGTATGGTAGGTGATGTTCATAGGTTTCTATAGGAATTTGACTCCTTCTCTATAAACCATGCTTATAGGGAGGGAAAATCTTTTGTTGATTTTCTTTCTACATATGGCTACAACCTGTAGGGCCTAAGGTGTTGGCGATGCCACAAACATCTCCCAACTAATGTACAAACCCTCTTGTATGGGGAGTGTTTTAGACCCAACACAAATGATGCATATCACCCACGCTTGGAAGAAGTGTATCCTTCTCAGTACTTTAGGGTTTTGGGTATTCTATTACTCCTACCTATTGTGTAATGATTAAGATTGTGAGGCAGAACTAAGATTTTTTAAATTTGAATGAGAGTATGATGACATGGATAATGACTATACACTCTTGGAAAGGTACACCCCAAAAGGATTTTTATAATTGGATAAGATATAACTGCTTGATGAGGTACCCCCTGTGATCATTTTAACTATAGTAATATTTTGGGGTACCTTGATATCATGAGACAACATGTTGCGATTAATATGCATGGTGACATGTATTTATCATTACTTGTATAATGAAAAGTATTGTTTTTGCACTGTATTAATTAGACTCTCTTGCGAGAAGTTTTTGTTTGCATGACTATATTTTTTTGAAGGATGGATGAATGATTTCACTTAATCAAATAGACAGGTATATTTCCTGCCTTTAAAGCTCTTTGTACTAATGACAAGTTTCCATTCGTATCAAGACCTATAGTGTTCATTTTAGAACCGACCCTGTATATTCTCTATTACCACTATGGAAGGAGATCGCAACTACATAGAGCCGAGGAAACTAGATGAATTTAAAAATGACCCTACAATTGGAAATTTTTTAAAGGTGGGGTTGTAGACTTTATTGAATCCATCAATGGATTTGATGAAATTCTTTTAGCCCAGTTTGTTATCTCCTGGGATAACATGAGAGTCTCGGTTGGTGGCATTTCCTTTGAAATCAGCAAAGAAGCTATTTCCAAGGCCAAAAGGTTGTTGCCAAAATGTAGAAAATGGAAAAAGACTAGGTGTATTGTGGATAATGATAGTCTTAACAAATTCTTCAAGGGGAATGAGGCTCTAATGAAGAAACATGATGGGTATGAGAGGGCAAAGTTACCCTCTCCCTGGGGCAACGTCTACTACATGATCATGAGGTACTTTACTCTGGAAGGTCATTTTCTAGTTTATTATTATTATTATTATTATTATTATTATTATTACCATTTGCCTCTTTTAAACTATTTTAGGAACCATAATATCATTTCCTTTCCTTTATTGCTTGTTAAATTCCATTGAGAGCTCCATGTTTGAGGTTAGAGATTCCATCCATTAGGGAAAAAAACCTATCTACCTGCATCAGGTACTCATTTTTAGTTTGTACAATTTCCATGTGGCCCTTGTCCCCCCAAGACTATTGTTGTTTATGAAACCCTAGTCGCACAACCTCCCTTCACTGACCAACATCACTGACATGCCTGGTCAATGCAAGAATAAGGGAATTAAAAAGACAGGGGTTAGAAAAATTATCTCCTACCTTGGTACCCTTGAAATCTTTAATTTTGATACTGCGGACCAAAAACTTGGACCTAAGGAAAGAGACTCCTCGTTCACTACTTTTAAAAGAAAGGGTAAAAACCCCTCTCCTCCTACAAAAAAGGCCAAATTTGTGGTGCAAGAGGTGAATACTTAGGATGATGAGGAGATGGGGGAGGAGAATAGTACTTCTAGAAGGTCTAACCGCCTGGCTACTAGATCTACTAAGAAGGGGAAGAAGCTTATGGTTGATTATGACTTTGAGGAAGACATGGAGTGGAGCAATCAGGTAGAAAAAAAGGAGAGTGAGGAAAGGAAGAATTATGAAGATGAGGAGTTGGAAAAGGAAAGAAACAGTAATTTGAGTAAAGATACTTCCAATAGTGCAACTCACATCTCTAACAAAGAGAAGAATGAGATTTATAGAATTATTCTGGGCATGACACCTATTGCGGTTGAACCAATTCAGATTATCACAAATTTAATCATGGAGCTGATTGAAATGTAGATGAGATACGTAGCATAAGGAACATAGTTAGTTAGGTGGAAAGAAAGTTGGGGAGAATTTCTAGGTTTTTCCTTCATGTTATGCACAAATTAGAAATATCCATCTTCTTGATGCAATGCATGATTATGGAAGAGGATGAGTAATAAATAATGGAGTTGATAAAAAATTCAATCCCACATCTCTCAAGAATCACCTGCATGCAAACACATGTCATAGAAAGAGAGAAGTAAAAGCTATGGAGACCAGAAATAAGAGATCCGTGGAAGAGGAAACATCCTTAATTGATTCAATAATAATGGAATGGAATTAAAAAATACAAAGAGATCAATCCTTATAACAGAGATCGAACACAAAAAGGTCGAGAAACCTAGGTTACATGAATAATTAATAAGAGAATTAATTATAAGATGCCTAAATTTTATCTTAAGTAAACTAGAGATAAAAATGTGACTTAATAATTAAATCAATGATGATTTAATTAATAAGTGAATAAGGTGTCTTGATAGTTAAATTAATAATGATTTAATTAATAAGTGAAAATAATTTTTTACTCTAACACCCCCCTTAAGATAAACTTAGGGAGAAGCTAAAAATCTAGAAACAACTACTGAAAGTAGGAAATGGGTCCCGACAACAAGGCCTGATCAGGTACCCAAGTACAAATTTTTTTTGTAAAGAGGAGAAAAGGAGAAAACCCAGTGGGAAAAACCCCTCTCTGAAAAGAGATGAAGACTAGTGAAGGACTGAAGAAGCCTCTAAACTAGAGAATGTCCCAGAAGATAGGAACACAGGAAGAACATGAAGAACATCACTAAAGCATGAAGCTTCCAACACTGTCAAAGAATAACTATTGGAACCTCCACTCTAATAGAACATGATCATGTAGAGAAGACTGTAAACAAATCCTAAAGAGATGATCAGTCAAAGATGGAATGATGCTTCCAAAATAGGAATGAAAGAGTGTCCATATGGTAAATGATCCATCTCACTGAAATACATAGGTACCTAGCCACTGCATCTGCCTAGTACATAGGAATAAATACTGAATACATAGATCACTCCATTGAACAAAGGAAGCATTAGAACCAACAAAAGATACACCCCCATAATGGTGAGCAGGGAGAGGCATGACAGGTACACTGAACTAGACTGCCAAGAATAACTACATGATGAAGAACTAGGAACATAGAAAGTGCAATAGAAAGTACAAGCACATATAAAGAATGGTGTTGTGGAGGAAACACTCTCTTGACACACATCATGAGGCTAATTTTGTGGAAGGAACAATCAATTGACAAAGGTAAATCAAACCCCCCATGGAACTTTATAATGTAGTGCGAGTACAAAAAAGCACAAAGATGTCCAAGATCCCAAGCATGCATCAGATGACACTTTATCTCAGTGCGTTTGTAAAATAAATGCTACATAAATAGATGTCTACAAAATCTAGAATGATAGAAAGCTGTAAAAACATGAATAACAACTAAAAAGAAGTCATCCCATGCACAAAAAATGACCCCAGGACATGAAACATCCAAGATATACACTAGATTGCAAAAACACAAAAAACTAATAAAAAATACCTAGAGTAGAATCTAGGTGTAAGACCCATGAAATAAGATAGAGCACTGAATCAAATTTCCAACACCATGTGGTAGTAAAAAAATGGAGTCCAAATGAGCAAGATATGGCTCCCAGAGTACAAAAAGGAACCCTGACTTTGATTGGAAAAAATAGTAGCAAGATGGAAAAATCATAAATACAAACCTATAAATTCAGGTCAGGCTCGGAACCAGCTTTTCGATGATATCTTGTTTGGCCAAAAAAGCCTCCGTTTGCAAAAAATTGAAGACTACTCCAAAATAAGAAGAGAACCAAGAAACCCAAATTTCTATACAAAAAAAAAAAAAAAAAATGGTGGCGTGGATTTTGAGGCGGCACAAAAACCGAGGTGGCATGAAAATTGAGGCAATTTGTTTTGCCTCAAAAAGCATGCCAAAGTTATCCATACAAAAAGGAGGGCCCAAATTTCAACTGTGTCCAAATTGGATGTGCCTTATATGAAAATAGGGGTTTTTGGGCCTTCCAAACATAGTTGTGATGCCAATTTTATCCCAAAGTGCTCCAAACAACAACTCCCCCAAAATCCACCAAAATATGAGACAAAAAACTCTTGAAAATACAGATCTGAAGAAAAAGGCTAAAAATCTCATGAAGAGAACATGTGCATGAAGATATGGATCTCTAATACTATATTGGAGTTGATGAGAAACCCAACCCTAGAGCTCCCAAGAATCATGTGCATGCAAATACCTGTCACAGAAAGAGAGAAGCAAAAGCTATGGAGGCCAAAAACAAGAGATCTGTGGAAGAGGAAACATCCTTAATTGATTCAATAATAATGGAATGGAATTAAAAAATACAAATAGATCAATCCTTATAAAGGAGATCGAACACCAAAAGGCTGAGAAACCTAGGTTGCATGAATAATTAATAAAAGAATTAATTATAACATGCCTAAAGTTTAGCTTAAGTAAACTAGAGATAAAAAGGTGACTTAATAATTAAATCAATAATGATTTAAATAATGAGTGAATAAGCTTTCTTAATAATTATTAATAAGTGAAAATACCTTTTTACTCTAATAAGAAAAGGGCAAATACACAGAATTGTTCAAATTCCTCACAGATGACTTGTCTCACGTTCCGCAACAGTTAGGTTGTGATATCGAGGTTCCACCGAAGGTCTAGTGGGACATTGTCTCTTCAGCCTGCAATTTTCTTTTTAGTTTTCTTTCTGTCGCAACCTTCATGACTTGTTTAATTATAGTTTCCTCTACTAGGTCTTTGACATCCCTAGTAGTTTTTGGACTAGTTCTTTAGTTTTTCTCCTATTTTTTGATAGTACCATGTACATTGGTGGTAACTTTCATGGTTATATGCATCTAACCTATGACCCCTATTTTAATCTTAATATACTTAGAGTAGTCTTATATTGATGTTTTTATGTTGTTAGTGTGTTGTGTCTATATGCCCTTGGGCTGTTATTTTGTAAAGGGCCAACACCCTATTTTTTGCTGCTAATTAATATAAAAAATATGCTAACATAAGAACATACTTCCTAATATATGAAAAAGAAGCTATGCAAAGAAATCCAAGACAATTCCATAATAATTTGTCATTAATAAATAAATTTACACTAAATAGTAAGAATTTCTAACTATCTAACTTAACACACTTTTATGAAGAAATATGCTACCATATGATTCAGTAACAAAAAGAGAGAAAGAAAGTGATGATTAGAAGAAGAAAAAGTTAAGCATAATATCTATGTGAGTGCATGACATTTATGGGGTCTTGGAGAGGAGTACCTACCATATTTTCTAGCTTGTAGGAACCCGAACCATAGACTTCTGTGATGATGTAAGGGCCAAGCTAATTTGGGCTGAAATTTCCTTGGAAAATGATCATTGGATAACCTTGTCATTGTAACTTTGCTGCAAGGATTTCCGATAAGCTCCAATATGTTTGAGAGCATTAATGCACTTCTCATCAAGAATCTCAAGTTGTTGATGATATTTTTCTCTATAAACATCATTTTCAAGGACCCCCTTGAGAGATATTATCAATGAAGGAATCTCTAACTCTAAAGGAAAAATTACATCACTAGTAAAAAATATTAAAAGGAGCAGTTACCATAGTCATATGAATACTAGTTCGTAAGCCCATAAGGCATAAGATAATTGAGTGTGCCATTGTTTACCATGTTTGTTTATATTTTTATGAAGGATTTACTCAATTGCCTTATTAGAAGCCTCAACTTGTTCATTTGATTGTGGATAGTAAGGAGTAGAAAAATGATATTGAATATGATATTTATGAAGGAATATGTTCATATATTTGTTCTTAAATGAAGCACAATTATAAAAAATAAAAATGGAAGGTATTCCAAATTGAGAAATAATTTTATCTTTAATGAATTGACAAATTACTTTAGCAATCATGGATCATAGTAGAATAGCTTCAAACTACCTTGGAAAGTAATATATGGGTGTGATGATAAAAGCACATCCTTGTGAAGAATGGGAAATTTTACCAATAAGATCTAAACCCCATAATGAGAAAGGCCAAGAATCAACTTGGGATATAATATCATGGGTGAGAGCGTGAATCAAATTATTATGTTGTTGATAGTGGTGACACTTTTTGAGAAAGGCTTGAAGGAATCCTTTTCCATAGTTTTCCAATAGTATCCCATTTGGAGTAATTTTTGAGTGAGAGATTTGTGACGAAAATTCCCCTCTCAAGAACTTGAATGTTCTTCCTCAAGGGCATTGGGAATCACTATTTTTTGGAGACAATAAAGGAGAAGACCATTATAATATATTGTGTACAAGACATCAAAGAGGATAATGTGTCTTGTAGATTTTTTTTGAATTCAAGCTCTAGTGTTTCTACTTGTAGAATTAGAAAAAAGTACCATCACATAAATAATGGAAAATATACCATTCGTCCAAATCTATGTTAAAACAACAAGCAATATCAATGGAATTATCAGAAACAATAAGAGATAAAATATTATATATGGGTGTAAGACCAGAAAAGGGTTTAGAAAGCATATCTAGGTAACCACAAACCCTAAACAATATGTTACCCTAACTAATCTAACATTAAAACCATTTGAAACAAGAGTTGAAATATATATGCAAGATAACACAAACAAACTCCCTTCAAATGTAGTTCTAATGGTCTCCTTTCTTCTCCATAGAGGTTGATATGTTGCTCTTTGACAAACACAATTGCACAAAGAACTTGAAAGCTTGGATTGATAATGAGAATTACTAGGAGATAGTGGTTCTTTAGGTTCTCAAGAATCTCGTGGTTAACCTTGAATGATAGAAATGCACCCATTTTATAGAAAATGAGATACAATTTGGTGAGATTGCACAAAATCCTTGCATAAATGCTGATTTTGGTTGGTGAGATGCTTGGAAGCATGAAATGGGGGAGAGATATTGAGGAGATATTGGAGGATATTGGAGATATTGAGGAAGCACCTTAATAGGGATGTGAATCCTCAATTAAGGGATATGGGAATTAGGTGAGATTAGGAGGATATTAATTCAATTAATAAATCAATATTCCTCACAAATCCAAATTAGATTTATGAAATTATAAAATCTCATAAATTGAAAATATCTAATTAATTAATAAAAAAATAATTAATTATTGAAGACTTAGGGAAATGGAGAATAAATAAAGTTTATTTATTTATTCAATTAGAACTTAGGATAAACTATGGGTTATTTATCCAAAGGGGGAAATTAGTGGGTTATAGGTCAAATTGAAGATGTTGATGTCGAATTGAAATGATTTTGATAATGTTGGTAAGGATTAGGGTTAATTTTGAGGGTTCCAAAATAGTTTAGGAAATCACGAGGCATCTATGAACTTTGACAATGCGCCCGGCTAATGATGATTGGAAATGATTGAAAAGTGCCAATGAACTTTGATGGCATTGTAAGATTGAAATGGGGAAACATCGATGATCTTTGACAATGTTCCCGAAATGATAATCAAAGATAGTATTGCCAATAGTGAACAACACTATTGAATTGATATTGGTATGTTGATAGTGATAACACTGATGATCTTTGATAGTGTTATTAAATGGCTGATTGAAAGGATACGAAGCATCAATGATCTTGGAAAATGATCCTGAAATGATGACAAGATTGATTGAATTGAAATAGGGTTTGATCGATTGGTTTGAAATTGGGTTAATTAGGCATCAGTGATCTTGGACAATGCCCCAGAATGGTCATAAATGAGTCTAGACAATTCTGCAAATAATTAGGGATAGAATAAGATAGGTTTGAAATGATTTAGGAAGGTTTGGAATGGTTTAGGATCGAATAGGATCAGTTTAGGAAGGTTTGGAATGGTTTAGGACTGAATAGGATCAGTTTAGGAAGGTTTGGAAATGATTTGGAAAATGATCAATTTGATAGAGAAAGTAGAATTATTAGTAAATAATTGAAATTTTTTGCAATATTCAATCATTGCTGAAAGACACAATGTCGCTATACAATAAAGATCATATGTGCAACATAGAGGAATAATTAGGTCACAAAACAACATTTCAATTGTAATGCAAAAAATCTTAAAACACGTAGACCAGCAGGCTCAAACCATTTTTAGGTGTCTACATTTTGCCCCTCTTTGATACAATGTGATTATGAGAATTGTGTCAAAGAATCCTAAAGAAAATAGCATTAAAACATGCCCTAATGATAATGGAATACATAGGTGCCCCCTCAAGAAATCATCCAAAAAATGCAAGTGATAGGTCGATTTGTCGACAATGCCGAGATGGATCCACAACAACGATAGGATAAAAAATTAGAGGTCAAACACAAAAGATATGAGGTTCAGAGTGTCAAAAGCATCATGACCAATACAAAATGCAAGGGTTGCACATCCATCTAGGCAACCAAGAGGCTATAAAAGGGCTTGGAAGGGGTTTTGGAGCTCATTTTCACTCTCTCATTTAGAAGAATTGAGCTCTGGAGCAAGGAAGATGGATCGAGTGCTAGTGGAGATTTAGTGTAGGGAATGAGTTTGTAGCTTCCAACGGCCAGCTGACGTAGGACCTGAGGTGAGTACATAGAAGCCTCTTAGTGGTTTCTTGCTTTGCCCACATTTCTAGGTTGTTTCAGGGGTCAAAATGGGGTCAAACAGGGCTTGTAGGGGCTCACACATGCCACCTACGCAGGTCACATGCCCACCTGCGAAGGTCACATGACCACCTACACAGGAAATGTAGGTGAGATGACCACCTATGCAGCCAACATAGGTGGGAGGCCATTCTACGCAGGTGGTAAGAGAACCTGCATAGGTGGTCAGAAGGGCCTCAAAATAGGGTCTGGGGGTTCCTAAACCACCCTAAACTTACCTAAACTAGTCAAAACCCTAGGGCAAGGTAGAAATTAGGTCAAACTAGGTCAAAATAGGTCCTAGGTTGGTCAAAAAGAAACATAAAGTATAGAAATTTGACCAAAGTTGCATGGTGATCGCAGGAGGAGCTGCCAGTTCCACAGACATGAGAGAGCACATCGGCATGCTTGGATATACACCATAGGTTGAGCAGACATGAGAGATAGATTCTTGCCTCACTAGGATTGTACTATATTACATATATGCCTAAGATTAGGGCAAACTAGGGTTTGATCATAGCGTTAGCTGAGCGATGGCACTTGGAGACCAGTTCCTTCCACCTGCTGACAGGGGAGGTGACAGTGACACTGGAGGATGTATGGTGCATCCTCAGGATCCCAATACATGGTGAGATAGCTGAGTATGATCCTACTATAGGGAGGTCAGCATTGCACCAACTATTTGAGAGTGATGATGAGGATCTGGACATCCATGATTATGAGATTCGATGGGAGACAGTCGTGAGGCAGCATGATCATTTGATTGCTATTATCTGTGGATTTGTTGCATGCCTCTTGGTTCCTGACAGACGAGGTCATGGGTTCCCCATTGGCTAGGGGAGAGTTCTTGAGCAGATGATCATGGAGGGCACAGTGTTCACATGGGGGACATGCATGCTTGCGATGAGTTACTACCAGCTCTGCCAGTTGGCTTAACGAGGAGGACTATTGATCAGTAGTGGGATCACATTGCTGTAGGTGTGGGCCTATAAGCACATAGCTATGTTCTATCCTATTGCATAGAGAGTGGTGTTTCCAAAGTTGCCATATGTTTACTACTACCAAGGGGCGCTTGCACAAGGCCTATTGGGATACACATTGCACTTTCACCATGAGATAGATCTGCTGAGAGATTTTAAATGGTGACCATATAGAGACTGCCTTGGATGGGATGATGACATAGATCACCTTCCCTACTACAGATAGGAGAGGTACCTCATCAGGAGGTTTGTGATGGGTCACATAGTGATTGAGATGCATATCCCAGAGCGAGTCAGGTGATAGTTTGGAGAGATACAAGGAGTGCTGATAGGTACAACATTGATTGCTATGTCAAGGGCCAAGGCTAGGACATGGGGTGCAACACTCAGACCTTAGGTGGCTTATGCAGAGTTCACATAGTTACAACCTAGACCATGGGGAGCAGATGCATATGTGGCATACGTAGGGACCATAGATGAGTATGATAGGTGGTTCACTCAGCACATGATGATTCCTTTGACAGATCCAGGTGTGGCGATACTGAGAGTGCAGGTGCCCAGAGATGAGAGCACCGAGGAGGAGGATGAGGATGAAGGGGATGAGGAGGAGGAGTCAGACGAGGATGAGGATGATGATGATGAGGATGATGGTGATGATGATGATAGGGATCTCGATGATATGCCAATGCAGATGGATGAGGATAGGGATGAGCCACCACAGGGTCCTGATGACAGTGGCGAGGATCAGAGATAATGCATCACTGACCTTATGAGCCAAATTGATAAATTGACAGTTGAGAGAGACACATGGGTTGTAGAGTGTGCCTCATGGATGACCAAGTGATCAATGCTCACAACACAAATGGATAGGTTGATAGCAGATAGAGACACATTATTTGCCTCTCGAGAAATAGATAGGTCCAGGGCACAGAGAGCCAAGGAGGAGTCACGCCATTTTATTAGCACCATTAGAGATGCAGGTGTGCGTGACAATGCAGTGTTGTTATCAAATGTCAGGGAAGAGTCACAGTATTGGAAGGACATGTACATGAGAGATGTACTATGAGAGCAGTGGGGATTGAGTTACAAAGTGTCATCTAGCAGGTCACATTCCCGTAGGACACAGAGCAGCGGGGGAGTGTTGGGACCAAGAGGGCCACCTAGATCAGGGAAAACAAGGCATCACACAAGGGGAGCCTCATCTTCCAGACTAGATAGGGATCAAGAGGACCGAGAGAGCAGGGGTTGATAGGGGGTCTCTCTAGCAGAGCGACAATTTTGATAGACATGTGATATGTTATGAGCCTGTGGGCCTCAGTGTATACAGACACCTTTATTTTTGTACTCTGATACTTTTTGAGACATTGATATATGATATACAGCTACTTTATGATGCACAAGATGGATGTTTATGTATATGCTTTACTTTCTTGATATATGATGATGCTTATGTATTGTAATGTATTGCCTTTGTTATGCAATAATATTTGTTATGGATGCAATAATGTTTTTGTCTTTTTCCAGTTGAAATGTATGAATGCAAAATACAAATGTATTTTTGAAAATTTTCTCATGTATAAATGAATGAATGCAAAAATACACATGTTTTTTTTTTCATTTTTATGAATGCATGTATGCAGGATGCACTTGTTTTTGATGTACCAGACTACTAGACCAAGGCGAATCCGAGGACTGACTGAAGAATTGTTAGTAGAAAGCAAAAATTAGACAAAGAAATGTTAGTAGAAAGATGTTGGCTTTCAAAGTGCAAATTGTGTTAAGAGCTTACTTTGATATTGCAAAAGCGGATGCGACGCATCGTGGCACAAAAGCCAGAGCGCAAAGGTCATCTTTTTTGTGTAAACAAACACGATGCAGACATAGGACGACCTTCTCTATCCTGAAAGCATGTAACAGACATGCCTAAGAATTTCATGAGATCATTAAACAAGCAGAAAAAAGTAAAGCGAAAGCAACTAGTCATGAACTATCCCAGCTACTCTCATAAGTTCAGATAATATCATCGAGTAGCATAGTAACATGATCAAAAAATAAAATAAAAAATACTCATGAAAACAATGTGAGCCAACAACCATTCTGATCTTTTGTTACTTGCATTAAATGTTCATTGATTGGTAGCTTAAAGTTGCAAATTGATTGATTTGAGAATTGATTGATAGCTTGAACAGATTGATAGATAGAAAAGGTCAAAATATTTGAACAGTCCAATCAGATTGAATGTTGAGTCATAATGATTTAGATTGCATATGATTTTGTTAAACACAGATTGATGATTCTGCCACTAACATCGGCAAACGTGATGTTCGATTCACAAAAAGAAGACAAGTATGTACAAATTTATTATAGATTTTTGAAGAGATTTTGCAATTTTTAGGATTTTTGAGATATTTGAATTTTTTTGGTCTTTTTTCAAGATCGTATTTGAATTTTTAGCAATTTTTTCAGGACATTATTTGATTTTTTTGGAATTTTTGGTTATTTGGATTTTTAGGATTTTTTTCAGGGCATTAAGATATTTATAATGTGTTATCTCCAGAATCGGATAGTCGAGGAATCTCATGGGTAAACCATGGTCAAGGTCTTGCCCCTAGTTTGAATTCAAATTCAAAGACGCTTAGTGCCAGGAATCTGCCCCCAAACAACAAAGAGGCTATGTATTAAGGCCAAAAAGACAAATAGACTGGGTATACCAAGGGGAAGACAAAGAAGATCAACCAGTTACAGGCCCTAAAGGGGCACTAGGGTCGATACAAACTGAAATATGTGATCAGGAAAGGACATCAAGATATCAGGTGGAACCATGATAGATAATGGAGCAACAACTTACTACGCGTGGCGCCTGTTTTCCAGGTTTTCACCACGGTACTTGCCCAAAGTGCCTGTTTGCCAGGTTTTCAATATTGGATGAGATTTTTTTCTTGATTTATATTTTTGCATGCCAAGATGCCTATTTTCCAGGTTTTCATCAAGGCAACCATTTTTTATTTTTTAATTTTTTTTCTTTTTTTCTCTTTTTTGATTTTTTTGATATTTTTTTAGAAATTTTTGCAATTTTTTTTGTACTTTTTTCAGGACCTTTTTGCAATTTTTTTTGGAATTTTTTTTTAGAGATCATGCATAATACTTACGGAGGTGTAAGGTGTTCAGTGCCTTTGGCAATGGTTCTCCCTCCGGCATTGCAAGCTGATACACTCCAGACCCATATGATGCTGTGACTATGTATGGGCCGTCCCAATTTGGTTCAAATTTTCTAGCCTTCTCTTTGTGTGGCTGGGTTTTGTAATTCATCTTTAGAACCAAGTCTCTGATCTCAAAATGGCGAGCTCAGGATTTCTTTTTTTAACTCTATTTTAGATGGTTGTGATAGGCTTGTAAGTGTACCAAGGTGGTTTGTTGCCTCTCATCAAGCATCTCGAGCTCATGCAATCTGGAAACTCTATATTGTTCATCATCAACAATGCCTTGTAAGGATGCTCTCAATGAATGAATTTCAACCTCGAGGGGTAATATGGCCTCAGCACCATAGACAAGAGAGTATGGAGTAGCACCAGTGAGGGTGTGGCTGCTGGTCCTATAGGCCCACAAAGCTGGGTTGAGTTGTAAGTTCCAATTGTAGCCAGCATCACTGACAGTATTTTTTAGGATCTTAATGATTGTCTTGTTAGATGCCTCTGCTTGGCCGTTGCCTTGCGGGTAGTAGATCCTAGAAAATCCATGATGGATTTTGAAGTTCTCACAAAGCTTGGTAACATCCTTGTTCTGGAATGGGCTACCATGGTCAGTAATAATGGCCAGAGGAACTCCATAATGGAAAATGATATAATTCAGGATGAATCTGGAAATTTTCTTGTCGGTGATGTATGTCATGGGGATAGTTTCTACCCATTTGGTAAAGTACTTAGTGGCCATGATGATGTACTTGTGGACATAAGAAGATAGGGGTGTGATCTTCCCTACAAGGTCAAATTCCCATTGAGAGAAGGGCCATGGAGAAACCACGGGCTGTAGATCCTATGCCAGAGCATGAATCATATTACCACAAATCTGGCACTTGTAACATTTCTTAGCAAATTTATGAGCATCTTGCTCCATGGTAGGCCAGTAGTATCCTGCTCGAACCAAATTCTTGGTGAGACTCAAACCAATTAAATGTCCACCACAAATACCATCGTGGACCTCATGTAAGGCAGTTTCAGCCTCTCGTGAATCGAGGCATTTGAGGATGGTTTGGTCATAGGCTCTACTATAAAGGGTATCACCAACGATGATGTAACGGGAGGCTTGACAGACAAGAGCTCGATGCTTGTTCTAAGATAAGGTAGGGGGTAATATCTGGGCGTGTAGGTAATTGTAGACATCTTGACACCAAGGGGAATCAAGACCAGCAATGTCACACACGACCTTGGATTGCAGAATGTTGAATACCGGAAGTAATAGTTTCTCAATGAGAAATTCACATCTCTCTTCATTATTCAACATGTCGATCATAGATGTAATAGTGGCCATAGCATCTACTTGTTTGTTATGTACTTATGGAAGTTGGCAGAAACTGATTGTGACAAATTTCTTTTCATCCTTAGTTTCATAGACATTAGTGACCTGTCGGATGACCAATTGAGAATCACCATACACCTTGAGGTGCTAGATTTTCCATTGAATAGCAAGTTTAAGTCCAGTGACCAGTGCTTCATATTTGACGATGTTGTTGGTACATGCAAATGCGATTTTGTAAGATTTTGGAATGACATTTCCTTGCGGGGTGACAAACATGATGTATACCCCCGATCCATGCCTAGTATGTGAGCCATCAAAGTAAATTTGCCACTCATTGGATTCAGTGAAGGTGAAAATGGACTCATCTAGGAATTCTAAAAGCAACCGGTGATCATCAGGAACTAGTGCCTCTGCAAGCTGATCCTCTATCACCTGGCCTTTTATTTCTTTTCTATCCACATAATATATGTCAAACTCACTCAGTAGCATGACCCATTTGGCTAGGGGACCTATGAGAGTTGCTTTGCCTAAGAGCTACTTCAATGGATCAATCCGAGATACGAGCATGGTTTTCTGGTGTAGCATGTAATGTCTTAACTTCTATGTGGAAAAAACCATAGCAAGACAGGCTCGTTCAATGAGTGAGTAGTTTAATTCATATCCAACCAAAGTTCTATTGATTTAATAAATAGCTCTTTCTCATCCTTGTTCATCATGCTGTGCAAGAAGAGCACCCAATGCAGTTTCTGTGGCAGAAATATACAAGATAAATGACTTCCCTGGAATGGGAGGCATCAAGATTGGTGGATGCAAGATATAATATTTCAGTTGTTGGAATGAGTGCTCACATTTATCATTCCAATGGAAATTCACACTCTTATGCAGTAGATTTTGAAATGACTTGCATTTATCTACTAGTTGTGCAATAAATTGGTGGATAGACTATAATTTTCCTTGTAGACTTCTCAGCTTCCTTAGAGTGTTTGGCGGAGGCATTTCTAAAATGGCTTGCACCTTTGTAGGATCCACCTTGATACCTTGTTGAGAGATGATATATCCTAGGATTTTTCTAGAAGCAAATCCAAAATCACACTTTTTGGGATTCAAAAGGAGCTTGTACCCTTCCATTATTTCAAAGATTTTGGCTAGAATACTCAAATGATCTTTCCTAGTTGTAGATTTGTAGAGGAGGTCGCCAACATAGTCTTCCATTAAGATGTGCATGAAGTCATGGAAGATTGTGGTCATTTCCCATTGATAAGTTGCTCTGGCATTCTTGAGGCCAAAGGGCATGAAATTCTAGCAATAGGTTCCCCAAGGATAGGTGAAAGCTATCTTGGCTTGATCCTTGAGAGCAATTTAAATCTGGTTATAACCAGAGAAGCCATCCATCAGTGAAAACATCTCGTAACTTGTAGTCATGTCAAAAATCATGTCGATGTTGGGCAGAGGAAAATCATCTTTAGGGCATGCCTTATTTAAATCATGAAAATCAGTGCATATCCGTATGCCCCCAACATGCTTTCTAATAGGAACCAGATTGGAAATCCTTTCTGTGTAATCAATAGGTCTGATAAATCCTGCATCCAATAAATTCTTCAATTCTTCTTTTACCAGTAGAGCTATTTGGGGATACATTTTTCTTATCTTCTATTTTACTGGCTTCACACCTGGTTTCAGAGGGAGGTGGTGAAGAACTAACTCAGGATCCAGTCCAGGCATGTCTACATAGGACCAGGCAAAATTGATCTGGCGCTCAAGGAAGAATCTGATAAACTCATCTTTCCCTTCTGGTGAGAGTGATGCTACAAAATGTATGATCTTGGGGTTGTTTGGTGTTCCCATGTTAATCTCCTTGGTCATTTCAATGAGCAATGCTGACTTCTCCTTTGGAGGGGTTATGTCCAGTCTTCCATCCTCGAGCACCTCAGAGAGGTTTTCACCCTCAGATATGTCCTTTGTTTTTACTTTTTCATGGTCAACTGACACCTTTTAGTTTTCACCAGAGGACCTATTCTTTTTATTATTTTCTTTTTTGATTTTACCATTTTCGATTTTGTGACTGGAAGGCGGAGTTAACTCCTCAAGATATGCAGTAGCAACAAGGTCAATGGAGAATCCTCTTTTATGGTCTCCAGATGGTATGCCCTCTTAGAGCTCAAAGAATTCCGCTATTGCTTCATCATTTTTGAAGCAATCCAAGCTCGGTGGTGCTTGCGCGTCCAAATGGATAAGCTCAGGGTAGACTAGGGGGATATCATTGTTAGCAGCATAGATTTTTTTAGGGTCAGAGGTAAAGGAAAAGATGTAAATATCAATGTCCTCAGAGTCAGAGAATTCATGCATTGAAGTTTCAGGACTGGGATCCCAGAAAATTCTAGACCAGAGATCGGGATTGGTTACCAGAGGAGGGGGAATTGTGTTAACATGGTTGTCTGTGGTAGGTAGGTCTACAAGGTTAGGGAAGAAATGATCAAGCTCATAAGGAATAGAAGTACAGGTTTTCCATTCCCACTCATTTGAATTGGTAGTGTACTCAGAATGGGTAACCTCAGATTCCTTTTCATTGTTTGAAACCTCTATGTTTTCACATGAGGCCATTTTGGCATTCGAAGAGCCAATTTGTAATGGTTTGAATCCAATGCCTAGATGAAGGGGATGGCCTTTTGTAGCAATTGGTTCAACAATTCCTTGTTTGTGTACTCCAAGACTACTGTGGCCATCATATCCTTTTTTATGCATGAGTGTGAACCAGGGATCGTATCTTTCAATGGGTATCTCAGTGAGCTCATGTTCTTGTTTATGTTGATCTTGGAAAATCTAGCTGGATGCATTGTCATAAAAATGTTCTTCATGCAAACCTCCCCACAAAGTGAATGTAGGTGAGGGCATAACCTTCATGGTAGTTTTGGGTGGTTGTGCTTGTAATAACTTTGGTTTGCCATAAGACTTCGGGGAGAGAGGAAGCTTCCCAATATGAAAATCTTGTATGATGGTATACTCTCCACACCCTTTATCTTCAATTTTCAGCTTTCCTTTGGTCATTTTTTCAAGGGTGGTTGCATCATATTTGGAGGAATTGGATGTAGTGGCTTCACTGTTGGTGGGCACTTGTTGTGCGGGCCCTTCTCTCAGATTGGCACAAAATTGGAAAGGGTTAGGATCACCTGGGATGGTGATCTCAAATCCCTCATGAAATAACTTCAGACATTGATGGTACGTAGAGGGAACCCCCTTCATGACATGGATCCATGGGTGTCCTAAGATCATGTTATAGGGCAAGTTTAGATCCAGGACTTGCAGCAATGTGTTTTCAGTAACCGAACCAATTTTGATGGGTAGTATGATGACTCCCTTGGACGGACGTTCAACATCATCATAAGCCTTTATTATGATTTTCATAGAAGGATCAATGTCACTCTCATTGTAACCAAGATCAAGAATGACCTTAAAAGTGCAGATGTTAAGCCCTGATCCACCGTCTATCATGACTTGCCAGACCATGGCATTATGGATAAATACTTCTAGATGGAGAGGGTCATTATGGCCAAGCTAGTCATGTGGAACATCATGTTTGGAAAATGTGACATGCTGGGATGCAGAGAAGGGCCTCATCATGGCCTGAAACTGGTTAGTGTTAATGTTGGTTGGAACAGTGGACTCTTTCAAAGCTTTGTCAAGGACTTCCTTGTGCTGAGGGGATGTGCATAGCGAATCAAGGATTGATATCAAGGTAGGGGTCTTACCCAACTATTCAACAAGGTTGTAATCAGAAGGTACCTTGGGTTTGGATGGTGCGCCAGGCATAGTAATCTTGGGATGATGGGTAGTGACTAGGCATTGAGGGTTGCTATCCTTATTATCCCAGAAGGTCAGAGTGGACACACATGAATTGGCCTTAGAGAAACAATTGATGGTATAGTCATGGCTAGTCTGAGTATAATTGACATTGTTATTGAAATTTGAATTTGACATAGATGCATTCCCCTTTTCATGATCAACCAAGGGGTTTATGAAAATAGTGTGGTCAGTGTTGGAAGATCCCACTGTGGGTTCAACTTCAATCACACCTTCATCAATAAGGTCTTGGACCTTATGTTTTAGTTGGTAGCAGGAATTGATTCTGTGTCCCTTTGTCCGATGATAATCACAGTATTTTTTGTCATCCCACCAAGGAGGTTTCACTGCTGGGGGATCGCGGAGCTCAGGTAATTGAATTTAATTGTTTTGCAATAACTATTGTAGGACCAAATGGAGTGGTTCACCCAATGGCGTGAACTATCTTTGAACTGTCTTTGTGGTCCATCTCTGTTCCTCGGTAGTCGACGTTGTCGATTATCTGTCATTTGTACTTGAGGTTGTGTTGGAGCTGGCGCTGGAGGGGGTGCTTGAGTCATTGTCTATGTATTGGTAGTAGTGGGTCCTTTGAGACTCGCTTTCTACTATGTCGCATTAACTATCCATGCGTCAACAATGCCATCATTTGTGAAATTTTTATTCTGAGACCAAAATTTTGGCTTGTCACTGGAAGTGCTCGTAGTCTGATTGTCCTTGTTGATTGTTAATATTCCTTTTTCAATAAGAGCATCTTCAACGTTGATTCCCTTTTTCATGATCTTTTGAATTGTACTTGTTCGTTTAATCTTGAGCTCATACATCATCTCAGGTACTAGATTTTGGATAAATAATATAATTTTTTGTTCTTCTGGCACATCAAAAGGAAATTGACTCACCAAATTCCTCCATTGCAATAGGAAGGTCATAAAGGATTCTCTTACCTTTTCTTTGGTTCTACATAAGTCAGTTAGCATAACCTAACTTGATATGTTGAACACAAAATGAGAGATGAATTTATCGGCTAGTTCTTTCCAAGATCTGATATTTCCAGGTAATTTAGAGTACCACTCCATTGCTTGACCCCTAAGGCTTTGAGGGAAGAGTCACATGAGATACGTGTCATCATGATTAACCTCGATGCAAGATGTATAAAATTCCCAAACGTGATCAATTGGATTACCTTTCCCTTTGTATTTCTCAAACTTGGGTACGTCAAAATTCTTGGGAAAAGGAGGCATGTAAATTCTTGGATTGAATGGATTAGGACACAGGTCTCATTTTGTATAGAGTGTCTTTGTGTCCTTGAATTGCATATAATTTAGTTTCTTCTGCAAGAGTTGGATTTGTTGAAGCATTTCTTCATTCTTTAAAGACTTCGCAGCTTTTTTACGTATATCAAAATGATGTGTCCGCCTAGAAGCTCTTGAACGTTGACTATATTCCAAGGCCCGATATGATTCTGATGATTTAGATGATATGTCATGGAGTGATGCCACATGTTTTCTGGCATGTTGGTGGGGATCTTCCACATGTTGTTGGTTCAGTGGTGTAAGATTGTATTGCTGACGTTGCATTGCAAAATACGGTTGGGAAATTTGCTGTTGATATCATGGGGCATACTACTGTTTCTGAGTTTGCACCCCATGCTGTTGTTGTTGAGACACATTTTTTTGTTGTGTGACATATGGTTGTCATTTCTGAACATGTTGTTGTTGTTGAACATGTTGTTGTCTTTGTTGCTGAGCATACTGCTGTTGCAAAGCATGTTTCTGTTGTTGTATGTACTATCATTGTAAGCATGTTTCTATTGTTGCACATATTGCTATTGCAAAGCATGTTGCTTATGTTGTACATATTTTTGGGTATGTTGTTGTCATGGGTGCAGTTTTTGCACTTTTTGACCTTGCACAGTTTGGGTGACAGGATGAGATTCTTGACCCACCTTCACTGTTTGTTGTTGAATGTTATGACCTTGTTGAAATCCAAGTGGTCCAAGTATGTCATCAAGATTTGTAGTCTTACGTTTTGATGGTTGCATTTGAGACATCATGTTAACTTGGGCTGAAAATTGAGGTTGCACTGGTTGTGCTTCATTCACAAGTGGTGCTCGTTGAGCTGCTTGGGCTTGTTGCACTTGCTCCGTGACATGTGCTTATTGGGTCACCTTAGGTGGAATTGGTGCAATATCCATGAGAATCTTCTTCTTTTGTTCTTGCAATCTATTGGGTATAGTTGTAGTAGTTTCTTTAGATGCATCAAATGTGGGTACCCTTGGTGGTTCATTAAATGGTCCTTTAGATGTTGTTGCATTTGAAGTGCTTCCTAGGAATGTTGTATGTGCTACCAAAGAAGGACCACTTGGCCATGTTTCTTCAAAAGGGGGGACATCTGGCATGCCCCAAGGAAATGCAAATGTCTCATTTGATCCTTTTGGTAGGTGATTCTTTAATTTAATCCTCCATGTTCTTTTAGGACCCTTTTTAGGGATTTGTGTAGCATCCGCTGTCTCGGGAGGAGGGAGTTCTGCTTCTTCAAATAAGGGATTATCCAATGGTATATATTTTTCCCTTGGAGGAATATCGATAGTTAAATCATTTTGTTGTCATTTTTGTGTTAGCTCCATAGCTAACTCATCGAAGGGTTGTTCTCTCTTTTCTCTATCTCGCACCACTAAGGATTGGTTCTCTTCCAAAGTAGATGATGGGGGAGTTTGATATTCCAAAAATAGTTGAGGATTTGTCTTCTGAATTTCTTTGATATACCATCACAGATCTTGAGTCATAAGGTATGTTAATGTCTACGGAATTTTCTTTTTCTTAATAGCCTCATCAATTTCCTCTTTAGGTAAATCTTTGAATGAAGCAAATGTCCCATGTGAGTCACCAGAATTCGAAGAGGGACTTGAGGCATTGCCTTGATCTTGATTGTCTGGTGGTGGTGGCAGAGGTTGATAATATTCAAATTCCATGTTTGGCATAGGTTTTTGTTGCAAGTAATTAGGTTGGACTTGATTGATTTGAGAAATTTGTTGGTATTCCTCCTCAGCCGTAGGGGGAACACTACCTTGGCCAGGTGGCATAGGTACAAAGATTGGTTCAAATTTTGGGGGAGGCCCCCACTGAATAGTGCCAAAGTATGGGGAAGCATTAGAAGGATACCCCATGTTGCATAGATAATTGCTTGAAGTAGGTTCTTGGGGAAACATGACATGTCTTGGGTCATTAAAGTTTTGATGCACTTCTTCCAATTGTTGCATGTTGACTAGGTCAGTTTTTATTAGGATAAGCAACACCTTGTCTTGGATCAAAAGGTAATTGTGATTCTTGTTGTGACATAAACATAGGAAAATGAGGATCTTGTTTCCCCTTGGATGCTTGAGACCTTGTAAAAACTGGCATGATTTCTATATGCAAATGCAAGATTTTTTTGAAATTTTGGAAATGCAAGTTTGAAATGCAAGGAAGTTTATGAAAATGCAAGCTAAGGTTTATGAAAATGCAAGCTAAGGTTTATGCAACCGTGTTTTTGGTTTTTTGGACTTTGAAAATTAATCTTTTGAAAGGAGACAAATCTAGGAGCATAACCTTATGAGGTTGAATAAGGATCTTGACTTGAAAAGTAGGATTTTTGGAATAAGGAACAAGTTTGATAAAAAGGCTCAGGTCAAATCCATCATGACAAAGGTGGAATAAGACTAAATTGATAAAGAGGGGGTTTGAAATTTGGAAAAAAAGGGGGATTAAGTCAAGATCCTATTTTCAACATCATAAAGAGAGGTTCCATGATTGGGATACTTTATAGGATTGTTTGCAAAGTTTTTTAATGAGGATCTAGGAATGGTCTAAGTATGCAAGAAGGCTATGATTAGGACTTATGCAAAAGGACTATAATGAGGATTAAAATGAGGTCTATAATGCAAAGAGTTTTTGAAATGCACAATGCAAGGAGATTAGGTCATGAATATGCAATATGAAGGCTATCAAGCATGCCAATAGGTTCCAAGTGAAAAGTTCAAGGTTCCATATGTTTACTCAAAGACAAGGTTTGTTGTGGCCATTTGATTGTTCTTGAAGATTTATTTGGGAAAAAGTGTTCTTTAAGGAGAGTGTTTTTAAGATGTTATCATTTTTATTAAGGTTTGGACACCCACACAAGACACATCATTCAGAAAGACTGTTGTAAAATGAAAAAAACACACCACTTCCTAAGGATAGCAAGGACAGTATTTGTTGAATCCCCACTTGAACTAAAGTTCAGACGCACTTACTAATATTGGACAACCTAGAAGCTTGGAGGCATGGGCTCCTCCTTACATGTGCACTCACTTCTCAGGCACTCCAAGCTTCAACTACCAAGGGACATCACTTCCCAAGGGATTGTTATCTCGACTAATAGCCATGAAAGTGTGGGGTGTCTTAGTTGGTCTCTGACCTTCCACACCAACAGATAAAAGGTTTTTGGCTACTATGACATGGTGTTTAATAAGGGCATCCGTTTAGGTGATTATACGTGTGGCATATTAGCTTCGTTATGGAGGCCTCCCAGCCTACGAAAGTTATATTCCGTAGGTTTTAACACACCACAAGGGTACCAAGGGAGATCTTATTACCGATATAATGCATTCAACACCCATCCATTGAGAGATTAATCACAATGGCATATTTGTATCCCAGTTGGATGGGCTTGGCTGTAGCCTATCACCGGTTGGGCATCCACTCTCACTGGCTCTACTAAAGCACTTGGGAGGTAGCCACTCTATAAGAATGATATGAGTTTCTCTTGCAACCAAGATCCATGAAGGTGAGGGGAGATGATAAGCTCATATGATTCTTAGGGTTTTACAATCTAGAAAACACATTAGACACATGAAAGCAAAAGGTTCATTTCAAGCACCAAAGTGAAGTATTTTCTAACTATAAAAGGCAAGCACAAGAGTTTGGGAAAACACAAGATCTTCTACAAAATGTCCTGCATTGAAACCATTAGTAGTTTTTAGGATTCAATCTTCATCCCATGATTGCCAACACGCTGCAAAAAATCACCAGTAACACCAAAATCCAGTAGTCTAAGTGCAGAAACAAGTATAGGAATGTAGAAACCCAAAAATAGCATTGAAAAGCATCATTCTTACCACATGTGTAGGAACAGTGACCACCTGCACAGCATCAGGGAAACCACCTATGCAAGAATAGGCTCCCACCTATGCAGCTTCTGACCACCTACGCAGGAACAGTGACCACCTGCACAACAACTGATCAGAAGCCTAAAAATGACCAAAAAATTGCAAAAACAAAGCCTTTTTCAACATATAAGCATGCAATAACATAAAAAACATAGCTAGGGTTGATTAATCATGCCATTTAAGTTTATTTGCAAAGATTTGAAGTGAAATTGAAACCCTAACTAGCTTGCATGTGCATGAAAATAGTTTAGGAACACCTCAAGGACCAAATCTGCATTTGATCCTAAACTATGTTAGAGTTCATTTTAAGTCCCCAAATCATATATGCATGTTCATTTTAAGCCCATTAACAACTCAAACAACTTGAATTTGCATGAAATAGTTCATTTACACCCCTAGTTAGGCTAGATTGCAAGTTGCTAAAAATTTGAACAAGTTTCATAGCATGAAACCCTAGACTAGATGAGTTTCATTTTAGGAGCCCAAATACAAATGTGCACGTTCATTTTTGGCTTTGAAAATTAAAGTGTGAAGTTCATTTACCGCATTAGAGTTCATTAAAAAAACTTAGGGTTCATTGGAATAGATTAGGGTTCATTTTAACTTGAAAATACAGAAAAAGCAGAGGAGGAAGCTCTAAATGCAGAATGGCTTCCTAAACACTCAAGAAATGATCCTAAACCCTAAAGGAGCATCTCGTGTGACCAAATGTGCATCTAAGAAGCCACCTGCATAGCTCTAGGCTCCAAGTGCATAGGTCTGGGTACCATGTAAGTAGGTCTTAACCACCTACACAGAAACAATGACCACCTACGTAGGTACAGTGACCACCTGCACAGCTTTAGTGAACACCTACGCAACTCTCTTCCAGAACCTAAAAAAGACACAAAAACACAAAAAATTTCATCAGTTATACATGATTCACATTGGGTTCACCAAATGTAAGACCAGAAAAGTGGTTAGAAAGCTTATCAAGGTAACCATAAACCCTAAACAATATGTTACCCTAACTAATCTAACATTAAAACCATTTGAAACAAGAGTTGAAATATATATGCAAGATAACACAAACAAAATCCCTTCAAATGTAGTTCTAATGGTCTCCTTTCTTCTCCATAGAGGTTGATATGTTTCTCTTTGACAAACACAAATGCACAAAGAACTTGAAAGCTTGGATTGATAATGAGAATTACTAGGAGATCGTGGTTCTTTAGGTTCTCAAGAATCTCGTGGTTAACCTTGAATGATAGAAATGCACCCATTTTATAGAAAATGAGATACAATTTGGTGAGATTGCACAAAATCCTTGCATAAATGCAGATTTTGGTTGGTGAGATGCTTGGAAGCATGAAATGGGGGAGAGATATTGAGGAGATATTGGAGGATATTGGAGATATTGAGGAAGCACCTTAATAGGGATGTGAATCCTCAATTAAGGGATATGGGAATTAGGTGAGATTAGGAGGATATTAATTCAATTAATAAATCAATATTCCTCACAAATCCAAATTAGATTTATGAAATTATAAAATCTCATAAATTAAAATTATCTAATTAATTAATAAAAATTAATTAATTATTGAAGACTTAGGGAAATGGGGAATAAATAAAGTTTTTTTATTTATTCAATTAGAACATAGGATAAACTATGGGTTATTTATCCAAAGGGGGAAATTAGTGGGTTATAGGTCAAATTGAAGATGTTGATGTCGAATTGAAATGATTTTGATAATGTTGATAAGGATTAGGGTTAATTCCAAGGGTTCCGAAATAGTTTAGGAAATCACGAGGCATCGATGAACTTTGACAATGCGTCCGGATACTAATGATTGGAAATGATTGAAAAGCGCCAATGAAATTTGATGGAATCATAAGATTGAAATGGGGAAACATCGATGATCTTTGACAATGTTCCTGAAATGATAATAAGAGATAGTATTGCCAATAATGAACAATACTATTGAATTGATATTGATAGATTGATAGCGATAACACCGATGATCTTTGACAATGTTATCAAATGGTTGATTGAAAGGATACGAAGCATCGATGATCTTGGAAAATGCTCCTAAAAATATGACAAGATTGATTGAATTGAAATAGGTTTTGATTGATTGGTTTGAAATTGATTTAATTAGGCATCGGTGATCTTGGACAATGCCCTAGAATGGTCAGAAATGAGTCCAAACAATTCTACAAATGATTAGGGATAGAATAGGATAGGTTTGAAATTATTTAGGAAGGTTTGGAATGGTTTAGGATCGAATAGGATTAGTTTAGGAAGGTTTGGAATGGTTTAGGACCAAATAGGATCAGTTTAGGAAGGTTTGGAAATGATTTGGAAAATGATTGATTTGATAGAGAAAGTAGAATTGTTAGTAAATAATTGAACAATTTTGCAATATTCAATCATTGATGAAAAACACAATGTCGCTATACAATAAAGATCATATGTGCGACATAGAGGAATAATTAGGTCACAAAACAACATTTTGATTGTAATGCGAAAAACGTTAAAACACGTAGACCAGCAGGCTCAAACCATTTTTAGGTGTCTACAATGGGAAATTGGTAATCCATAGAAAGGTATTTAAGGGATATAGTTCCTTCCATTGCATCTGCATGTCAATTACCTTTTCGTGGTATAGGATTTATGGTGTAAGAAGCAAAATTATTTAGTAACGATAAGACTAAACCATTAAATTAAGAAACTTTAGATTGTTTAGCTTTATAGGTTTCCATAACTTGCCTTGTAATGAATTTTGAGTCACCAAAGATACACAGGTGTTGAATTTTAAGGAATAAAGTTTCTTTCAATCCAATGATAAGGGCTTCATATTCAACAATTTTGTTAGTGCTTAGACAATTAAGATAATAGGATAGAGGAATAATCTTTTCTAAAGGAGGTACTAATATAACATCGATATTGGAGCCAATTCAACATCTAGATCCATCAAAGAATAGATCCCAAGTGTTGCTCACATCTATGGGGAGAACACAATTTTTAGGAATAAATCTTGATTAGGGAAAGAAAAAGGTGAAGTAGTATTAGCCAAATAGTCAGTTAAATCTTGTCCTTTAAATAGTTTTTGAGAAAAAAGTTAAATTCAACTTCATTTAGTTATTCATAAACCATTTTGCTAAGCGTCTTGAAAGATAAATTTTAGAGAAAAAAATGTTCAAAATGATCAAATTTTATGAGAACACAAGTTTCAACATTGACAAGATAATGTCTGGATCATATATAGTGGCTGCACTCACCATATGACCGGTGATAAACAAAAGTTTGAGAATTTTGAATACTATAATGGTGGTTCAGTGAGAATGGGAAATAATACACCTTGTCCAGTTGAAGGTAAAGGAACCATAATGTTGAATAACCTGATAAAATGTGAAAATGCCTACTAGGTAAAAGGACTAAATTATAATTTGTTAAGTGTTTCACAATTGAAAAATTCAGGTCACAGAGTAGCATTTTAAAATAAGAAGGCAAAGATCTACAATGAATCAGGAAGATTGATTGGTACCGGTGAGCAGACAAAAGGTAACCTTTTCTATCTTGATGACACTAACACCACTTGTTTAATGGCTAGAAACGAAGACATATGGTTGTGGAAAAAAATATTATGTCATGTGAACTTTGAGAACATGATAAATATAAGAAACAAAAGGAATGTCAGAGGCTTACCAAGCATGACCAAGCCCGAGCATATCATGTGCAAGAATTGTCAAAAAGGTAAGATGACAAAGTCTAGTTTCAAGAGTAAAACCCATACATCTACTGCAATTCTAGAATTAGTCCATACATATCTATGTGGACCCATGAGAACAAAGAGCTACTATGGAGATAGGTATTTTATTCTCTTTGTTGATGATTTTTCTAGAATGATGACAGTCATGTTTTTAAAAGAGAAATCAAAAGCATTTAAGATGTTTAAATGGTATAAAGAAATGGTAGAAAAACAAAGTGAAAAGAAATTGAAATGCTTAAGGTTAGATAGAGGAGGTGAATTTACTTTAGAAGAATTCACTGACTATTGCAATGAGCATGGAATTAAAAGACAATTTTCTTCACCGAGAACACCACAACAAAATGGAATTGCTGAAAGGAGAAACAAATCAATTGTTGACTGTGCAAGAAAATTGATGATTGAGAAAAGCATCACTCAAATTTTTTGGAGGGAAGTTGTCAGTACTTCTGTCTACACATTAAACAAAGTACAAGTGAAGAAGGACACAGAGAAGACACCCTATGAGCTTTGGTATGGTCATACACCCAATGTAAGTTACTTCATAATCTTTGGTAGTCAATGTTATATATTGAAGGATGATAGAAATGGAAAAAATGACTGCAAAAGTGAAGAAGGTATCTTCTTAGGGTATTCAACCAACATAAAGGCTTATAAATGTCTTAACAATTCATCTAACAAAATCATTGAAAGTGCAAATGTGAAAATAGATGAATTTGCAGAAAAGAATGATAAGGAAAGCAAATAGGAACCAAAGGAATACAACAGGTTTGTTTATAAAGAACCTGATACTCTACCCGAGCAAAAATGTGTCACTCCCGAGCATCAGAACATTGCACCCGAGCATCAGGCTACAATTACCGACAATTAGGATAATCTTCAAGCTAATGTTCCGAACAATGGAGATGAGAATGAAGGTGAAGAAGATGATCATAATGATGAACATAGAGCTTAACCGAAACTTTCCAAGTATGTCAGAAGACATCATCCACATAATCAAATCATAGGAGACAAGAAGGTTGGAACAAGAACAAGAAGTAAGTCACTTAACACCAGATGTTTACTTTTTGATTTTGAGCCTAAATCTATTAACAATGCACTTGAAAATGAAGAATGGGCCAGTGCTATGAATGAGGAAATAGAACAGATTAAGAAGAAAAATACATGGACACTAGTACCAAGACCAGATGACAAGAATTTCATTGGTACCAAATGGATATTAAGAAACAAGTTGAATGAGAATGGAGAAGTCACTAGAAACAAAGAAAGATTAGTATGCAAGGGATATGCACAAGAAGAAGTTATTGATTATGGAGAAACCTTTGCACCCATTTATAGACTAGGAGTTAGAATCTTACTTGCTTATGCTACATTTAAAGGATTCAAGGTACCAAATGGATGTCAAATCTGCATTCCTAAATGGAATACTAGAAGAAGAGGCATACATTGAACAACCAGAAGGGTTTGTTTATCCAGACAAGAGAAACATGGTATGTAGACTGCACAAGGCCTTGTATGGATTAAAAAAAGCACCAAGAGCCTGGTATGAAAGACTTCACTCATATCTCATTAGCATAAAATTTGTTAGAGAAAGTGAAAATAACAATCTATACTTAAAAGAAGATATCAGTGGTAATATTCTGATTGCTGAAATTTTTGTTGTTGATATCATTTTTGGGGAAATAAATTTTTATGCAAATTCTTTGCTAATGAAATGAGAAAGGAATTTTGAATGTCTATGTTTGGAGAGATCAAATTCTTTCTTGGTCTACAGATTCTTCAACAAGATGCAGGCATATACATCACTCAGTCTAAATACATCAAGGAAGTGCTGAAGATATTCAAGATGGAAGATTCCAAACCAGTCGGAACACCTATAGCTACCAGATGTAAGCTGACAAAAGAAGACAAATCCAATGAGGTAAATTAGACCTTATACAGACCAATGATTGGCAAACTGATGTATGTTGTTCACACCAGACCAGATATAGTACACACAGTTGGAATAGTTGCAAGATTCTCTGCTAATCCCAAAGAATCACATACGACTGCTGTCAATTTTTTTTTGAGATATCTGAAGAACAATGAGGACTATGGCTTATGGTACAAAAGAGAAGGAAAATTTGAGCTACAAGTCTATACAAATATTGATTGGGCTGGAAACATTGATGACTGAAAGAGCACAACTGGAGGAGCATTCTTCATGGGTGACAGACTTGCCACATGGATAAGAAAGAAGCAAGGATGCATCTCTCAGTCTACTACAGAAGCAGAGTATGTAGCTGCTACTGTAAATTGATCTAATATTGCATGGATCAAACAATTGCTGGAAGGTATGAATATGAAGATTCTTGAACCAGTAATTATCTATTGTGATAATACCAGTGCAATTAACATTTATAAGAATCCAGTCATGCATGCTAAGACTAAGCATATTGCTATCAAGTATCTCTATCTAAGAGAACAAGTGCAAGCAAAGGAAGTGACAATAGAATATGTTCAATCAAAGGAATAGTTAGCTGATATATTCACCAAGACATTACCGAAGGATACATTTGAGTACCTGAGATAGAGAATAGGGGTTCAACCCTTGTCTATCAATCAATAATCTGACTAAGAGGTTGCATCAACCTATACTAAATCTTTAGATCAGTCATATTGATGCAAACACTGAGATGGACAACAACATATACATGTGTACATTGCAAGGTACATATCTGCACCAAAAATCAGAACATTTTATTGGTAATGGGTAGGGAAATTCAAGGAATATATTATGCAAAGGAATGGAACATGATATAGATGATAAATCAAGGAGAAGTATTTTTTTTGGCATTGCTGTCAAAGAGAGAGATGTTCTCATTATCATAAAGGAGAGATTTGCTTTATCATACAAAGGGAGAGATGATCTCATTATCAAAAGGCGAGATGATTCCATATCACATAAAGGAGAGACATGATAAAGGGATAGATTATATCATTATCCATGAAGAGAAGTTCCTGAGAATCAGAAGGAAGAGTTAATCAATATTCTAATGGAAAGAAATTGATTACACATGAAATATTCATCTAAGGGAGAGAAGTAACAAAGGGAGAGAGTTCAAAAAAAAAGAGAAAGATTGCTGTCAAAGGAAAAAGAGATTATCAAGAAGAGGAATAGTCAAGGCAGAGCACATATCAGAATGGAGATATCAGATGATACATCTATCCATTAATGGGATTGAAGTTTGAAGACAACCACTCTACATGAAACAAATCTAAGCTATTTTTGAGCTTACTGAGAGCCAGACATTTGTAATAGTTACATTAGGAAAGCTTGATGAAACTGTATATTTAATATTGTATTAGTGATAGTATAGTATGATAATATAGTATGTTTCCATCAATGCCAAAGGGAGAGATTGATGACATGTAACTGATTGAATGTTTGGAGATGTTAAGTTAATCATCAAAATCCAGAAATATAATGCAAAACATTAAATCAGTTAATGGATTGTATTGTCATTGATGTCAACTTGATATAATCTAATTGGTTATAATCACAGTGTCAAATAATTCAGAGAATCAAAGAGAAAAAGATTATGCTTTCAGTAATGCATAAAAGACAAGCATTCACATTATGACTTCAAACACCGATAGTCAGTGGAACACCGATGAACAAAGATCACCGAAAGTCAAGTCATAGTGATGCCTGCAAAATAACACCAATGAGCATTACTGACGAGTAGAATCACAAGCATAACCGACTGCCAAAAACATATTGTAAATTGATGGAGAAGCCCGAGGAGAACTGGAGTGTTGACCAACACTATCAAAGAGTTAAAAAATTGAAATTAACTTGTGTTCAGAAATGATAAAATATCTAGCTGGCAGAGCTAAATATAGAGTTAACTGGTAGTTATCTTTGTTTTCATCGACAAGATAAAGCCAGAGATAAGTAATAGATTTAAAGTTGTTTTTTCCACTTGGCAAGAAGATCTCTGCAAGATAAAACAAGAGTTTTTCTTTAAATCTAATTGGTGAGAATTGTGGATCACGCCAAGATCAAGAATTGGTGTAGTGGGTGAATGAATGAAAAGAGGATGCTGAAGAGAAACTTCATACAGTCCTGATCAACAAGCTGAGGAAAGAGCTAAAGTTTTTTGCAGACACCGAGAAATAAAGCACAACATCATTGAGCAGAATCAAAGTGGAGCAAAGGTATAAACTGATATATATTGATCAGAATAGTTTTATGAGATTACAATAGATCTGAAAATCTACAAGTATAAGTTGTATATGTGAACAAATCATACTGTTTCAGTTTAACCATTGATTTAGAAAGTCTCTTAACTAAGCGGGATTTAAAGATCCTTTCTATATTAAGATACATCCCAAGGAGTATCAAAAAGTTTGATCATGAAGATAACATGAGATGCAAGATACTTATTGATAGGTCAAGTGAATGTTTGATCAAGGATGGTAGCATAGAGATGCCTGATATCAAGTGACGGACTAAACTTTTAAATCCTCTAACAATTTCACACCTAACAGTGTGTTTGTAACCTTTAATGGGGTTGGCTCTTCACTGAGCTCACTTCAGAAGAGTGAAAATTTTGGTTTACCGGTCCCAAGTGGTTTTTCCCTTAACAAGGTTTCCAAAAAAAAATCCATGTGTCAATGTGTTTATGAGTCATTACTTTAGTGTTTTTCATTACACTAAAATTAATTGGATTGATCGGTATACTCTAGATAATTTACGTTCTTTAGGTAAATTAACAAATTGTTATTCGGTAAACATATAGTAAAAGGTTTTACAAAGTATTTTGAGTACTAGTAATTTGATATAAGTATTTGGAGGTATTCATCTTATAGGACTGAAGATAACTAGAGGCTTAATATTGTGGTACTAAGTTTTTGGGTTGATTTTTGGAATATTTTTGAGGCCACTGATTCACCCCCCCTCTTAGTTATTACTAACATACACATGATCTCCAATCTTTTCTCCAGCGAGAGACAACCTTGTTCTCAAGCTCCATATTCTCAAAATTAAAGGATAGGGCACGATACTTTAGATTAAGGTTCTTGATCTCATGGAAAGTCCATCTGTTAAGTTGATAAGAGTACATGGACACAACCTTAGCAGTTTGAAGAACTCCAAATGTAGGTTCCCTCTTATCTTGCATATCCTCAATGAACAAAATTGTCTTCATTTTGGTTTAGATTCTTGCCAGAAGTATGGGATTCTTTAGAGTCCTTGGTATTCTTTTTGGTTCCCTCAAGAGAGATCGACATATCATCCTCAATAGAGCTCGTGTAGTTGACCAGGGCAGGGACTTTCTCCTTAGCAGTACTCTTTAGATTATCCATGAGCTCCATCAAAATGGGGCTTCTATTATTCATAGAGGCACCAGGCGTAGGCTCCTGCAGAGCTTCAACATTCCCGACAAGGCATTGATCATAATTCCCAAGCTTATCAATGCCCTCACCAAAATTGACATTTTTAGGGTTATCACAACCCTTTCTCTCTTTAATCTTCTCTTCCTCATCCTCCTCTTCAGTTTCCATGCCCTCCTCCTCAAAGTGTTTTTTTTCCTAAGAAGACCATAATACACTCCTCATCTTCATCATCTTCAGTTTCCATCCCCTTATCACTATTAGAGTCTTTCTCCTCAAGACTATATTTAGGTTTTTTGAGGGAATTCATGTTCCCACTTCTAGACGCCTCCACCTACCTTTTTAAAATTTTCATTTTTTGGTTCCACAGACTTCTGTAAGGTTTCTAGAACTTTATCTTGAATGTACTCATAAACCAAATAGATAATCCCTTCATGGAGAACAATCTTGATACACTTCTTCTTATGGTCCCTAATACTATTTGTAAGATAAAAAATAGATGATGATTGTTGTTGTGATGTGTTGATTGAATGTTACTAAAATGTAAAGGAAGAAAATTATGGTTTAAGGAGAGGGTTTGAATTGTTAATTGTGATTAAGGGAAGATAAGGTGCTCCTTTCTTTCACCCTCAAATACACAAATAGGAGATCCAATTTTGATCAACCCCAAAAGGGTAATACACAAATGAATCAATATTTGGAAAGAGACCAAGAAAGGGGATCTTAAATTCTGTAAATTGCTTGATTAATATGATTAATGACAGTAATTGAAAAGAATAGGAGAAAGTACCAACCTCACAAAATGGTAGATCAAAGATTGTTGTTTTCTGAGATCTGTAGACTATTTCTGGAGATGCTGACAGTTGATACTGAACTGGAGACGGACAATACCCATAAATATTTTTCTGTTCTGATGTCATCTTATGAAAAAGGTCGACCCTGTACCACTTTTTCCAACTTTATTTTCTCAACTCCGAAAGTGTCCCTGTTCCCACAGTCTGAAAGAAATCTGAAAAGGGTATCCAGATCTGGCTTTGAATTTACAGTCCCAAACTTGTACTTGCAAGAAAAATGTTTGTTTGTTGTTGGGGAGGGGTTTTCCTTAGTCAAACCCTGATTTAGGAATCAACCTTGAAATCAATAAAGTATGGAAAGCTAACAAGTAGTAGAGTTGAATCTAATAGTGAAGCTATGATATTGAATAGATATGCAATTGTAATTCAAATGTAGCAAGTATGTAATTATGAAAGCATGGACTCTAGAAACCATAAACCTCCATTATTGAATGCTTGGAATCCACCTTGAAAGAGTTTTGAGGATGCACAAAGGATCTTGAAGAAAGATCACAACACCATGATGGCTAGATCTAGGGTTTGAATAATGAATCTTGAATGCTTGAACCAAATCCCTTCAAAGGCTTGAAAGCTTAAATCCTTGATCTTCAATGGAGAACTTGAATGCTTGAGAGGAAGAATTTAACACCTTGAGAGCTTGAAAACATGTAGAATAATGGATGCTTGAACAAAATCTTGATCACCTCTTATCTCCTAGTTGATAGTTAGAGAAAATGAGAGGAGAAGGCTTCCTTTTATATGAAATTTGGGCACAATCTTCTAAGGAGGCCTACATAGGATAATTAAATCATAATTTAAGAATTTACCCCTAGGAGAGGACCTATATTAAATATAATTTAGGAATCAATCATTTTGGAACTCGAAACAGCCGACCCGGAAGCGGGAGAAAACTTTTTGCAAAGACCGACATCTGGGAAACTATGGGATTCTGGGTTTGGGACCCTGGGAAAGGGTCAAGGTCAGCCTTGTCCTAGGAAAGGTTTGAGGTTGACCCTATCCTAGGTCAAGGTTTAGGTTGACACTATCCTAGGAGGTCGACCCTATCCCTGTATCCTAGAAACAAAGTTCTGCAACCCAAAATGCAGGAATTAGGTCAGGAAATGGTGGAAAGAGAGGCAGATCAGGGGGATGATGCGATAGATATAAAATACATCCCCTAAGGAGGGATAAATTATCTTAAAATGGAAGTGCTTCCATTTTAAGATGATACATTAAGCCCCCACTTTAGCGGGAGTACGGAAATCAAACGTGCTCACGATAAAGTTAGAGGAAAGAGATCCTGGTGGATTGCAATCGAGATAGAATATCACTAAGCCAGGAACATAAGCCCCTAGACTAAGGAATCTAGCACATCATACATACATAAAGATATGGAAAGTAAAGAACATTCAATTATAGAAAACAAATATGACAACATAAGTAAGACAAGAACAACACCATTGATAAAATAGCTTCACGATCTAATCCTACTAGCATGAAAGCAAAAGAGAAAAAACAAAAAGGGATTACCTTGCCTAGTAAGATGCCCAGCTTAATATGAATCACCAAGGAGGGAGAGCCCCCAATAGGTTCACCCATAAACTTTTTTTGTAATTATAAGTGCATCTTCTGATGGCTTTTTGAAAATACCCATAGATCCACATTCTTGTGTCACTATAGAATATAAAATGCGTTTCCATTCAGGATTTAGAAACTTATGTGTGTTACCTTTCAAGGATTTAGCATATCATAAAAGGGTGCGTATCTCTTCAGGATTTAGCAAATTATGTGCATTACCCTCTGAGGATTTAGCAAAAAATTAAAAATGCGTGTCTCTTCAGGATTTAGCAACTTGTGTGCGTTACCTTCCGAGGATTTAGCAAACATAAAAGTAAAAATTTGTGTCTCTTCAGGATTTAGCAACTTGTGTGCGTTACCTTCCAAGGATTTAGCATGTTGTGAAATGTAAGTAAACTATAGTACAAGGGAGACCCTATATATGCCCCCTCCTTATCATGGCTACCCACTAGGCAAGATAAGGAAGAAGGAAGGATACCTACTTCACAAGGTAAGGAGATATCCAACTTAACAACAATGTATACCATAACCTTAGCGAAGAGTATTGAACCTTACATCTAAGAGCATAGATAATCGTGAAATGGATATGTCACTTATGGAAAAAGGATCCTCAAAAAGGAAGAGATCTTACCAACAAGAGCCCTACCAGCGAGGAGTGCTTAGGATAAAATGTCATCTTCGAAAGACAAGAGGGAGCCAAGATTCAATCATCAAGCCCCCGAAAAGGAAGAGAATGAGGAATCTTGGTATGAAGGATAAAAAATCTAACCAACAAGCTAGGGAAAGAGTTTATAAAGACCATAATTTGCCAAATAAAGAAGAGGTAATGACCTACGACAATCACCTCTCCAAATAGGGGGGGTGTCAATGGTCATAACATAGATCTTTATAAGGAAAATAATGTTTGCAATATAAACAAATGCCACTAAGCTAAGGAAAGTAGATCCTTAGATAGAGGTAGAAGGAGAAAATACCTTGCTCCCTAGGGATGATGGCAAAGGATATATCAAATTCATCAAAGTTATTAGAATAAGAGATATCCTTACAAAACAAATGTCTTAGAAGGAATATCATGAGTGTAGGAAGTTAGAAGGATAGAATGTAGAAAGAATAAGAAATTATACTCAAAGCCACATTGATGCTAAGAATATAATGGATCCTCTGAGACTATAATAAAATACCTCTTGCCCCCCAGCTTAAGAGACAAGAGGAGAAACATAGTCTAACGTGTAGAAGAAGAAGGGGAATACCCTATGTCAAATTTATGAAGAAATTGTATTACCACTCGGGAATAAGATAAAATTCCACGAGAAGCTCTATCTCTAACATATAATTTGAAATGCACACAATCAGCAAGTAAATGCTTATTACTATTGTGAAAAGGGCATTTGTACTTTTGTAAAGCATTTTTTGGAATAGGTTTAAAATTTTCTTTCTTGGAATTTGTTAACTGGATATATACTTTCTTAGCCACATCTTGAGGAGTGTCATAATAATCTAAGGTAGGTGTGGGAAGAAGAATATCAAGAGGAGGATGATAGTTAATATCAGCCAC
>MU226747.1:1149502-1165606 GCA_018584345.1 Thuja plicata | reverse complement strand
ACTAGGGGTCAAACCCTTGTCTACCAGTCAGTAAAAGACTGAAGGCTGCATCAGCCTACTTATTATCAGAATATCATTCATGTTGATGCAAGCAAAGAGAAGAACTTCAAAGCTACATCTATATACAAACAGGTATATATCAGAACTGAGCACGAGAGCATATTGTTGTATTGCTGATGGATAAGGGAAATTCAAGGAATATACTATGGATGGAGAGAAAAGATCACTTGACATTAATGTCAGATATCAATAAGATATTTGTTTTACGTTGTTGTCAAAGGGAGAGAAAGTATCCATATCATCACAATCTTCAGAAAAAGAAGAAAGATCATCCATTATCAGATTACTCCAACAAGGAGAGATCATATCCATAGGGAGAATTACTCGAAGAGGGAGAGATCATATCCATAGGGAGAGAGTTTGTATAAAGGAGTTAATACAAAAGAAGAGTTTCTGACAAGAGAGAAAAACATCACAAAAGAGAGAAAAGTCAAAAGAGAGAAATTGACACAAGAAGAAGATTCAACATATTAGTAAACAGAAAGCTACAAGAATCAAATCTAAGCTAAAACATAGCTTACCGAAGTTCAGACATTTATCAATTATCAAACAAAGATTGGTAGTTTGATGAATCTCAACAATTGTATTTCATATTGTGTTAGAAATATTATAGTGTGATAATATAAGTTTGTTGACATCAATGCCAACGAGAGAGATTGATGACATGTAACTGATTAAATATTTGATAATTTTAAGTTGAAGATAATGCAATGCATTAAATCAGTTAATGGTTTGTATTGTCATTGATGTCAACTTGATATCATCTGTATGGTCATGTATAAAATGCCAAAGACTTCAAAGAATCAATGGAACAAAGGTTATGCTTTCAGTAATGCATAAAAGTCAATTATTCACTAAGTGACAGATAACACCGAAGGAGTGCACACCATCGGTAAAGGAAAAGAAGAAAATTCACAGTGATACCCGATGAGAAGAAGATAGTATTGCCCGATGAAGCAAACAACAGGATGCCCGATGAGCTGAAAATAGAGTTGCCCGACAAACAGAGATCCTGAAGCTAACTGGAGTCACACCAATAGAACTGGCAGTTGTAATTGACGACTAACTAAAGGGTTGAACGACGGAACAGAGAGTTTAGAAAATGACAAAATATCTAGCTGGCAAGAGCTAAAGATAGACTTAATTGGTTGTTTTCTTTGTTTTATTTGACCAGAGTTAAGTGATTGATTTAAAGAAGATTTGTACAAATTTTTTTTTTTTGATTACGGTAAAAAAAGGTTTTGAAGGGGCCCAAAAACCCTTTAAAAAAAGAGAAGAGAGATAGGCATGAAGACCCAAAGAAAAACAAGCTGCCCCAAGGAGAGGAGCAGGCTACAAAGGGACAACTCCCAGATTTAGCAATAAGCACCTACAATGCAAAAAGAAAAAAAATGCTGGAAGAAAAACAGAGGAAGAAAGCCACCAACACCGAGGTCAAGACATAGTCTTCAAGAAGCTCTCAGAGTCCTCCAGCTGGGTCTGCATGGTCTTCACATTATTTTTCAGCCTCTGAATATCCTGATCATCAACCTTCTACTTCTTTGACCTAGTACAGGTACCAGGTCCCATCTGCTGGGTAGGTTCAGTGAGGTCAATGGTATCTTTGTTTCCTTCCAACATTTTACTCAGAGTATTCAAGTTCTCTAGAGTAGACTTCATACCTGTGTTAACCAGGCTAAGCAAATGTTTTAACATTTCCTCATTCCTACTTGTCTTCTCCTGGATAGGTATCATAGCTATCTCGACTGCTTTTTTAATTTTATCATCCGTATCAGAACCGTAATCAAGCACACAGACATTAGCATTGTGAGAAAAATCCTTCCTGAAATTATCAACAGTATTCTCGATCATAGAGTTCTTATTTTCCAATTTGATACATCTGTTCTTAAGCTCAACCAAATCACTCTGCACCCATTTGTCTAGATTATAACTGTAGATGGATTTATTTTTTGCAATCTCAAGGGGGTCATGATGATTGTTCTTTTGACCTGCGAATCCATCATTCTGATTTCACTTTGAAGAGGTTGGGATTTTCTACCATGAAGGATTCTCTCACTGTCTTCCTCCTTGTTCTCCTTCTCTGAGCTGGGGGAATCGTGAGATTCCAGATTTTCCTCTCCCAAAACCCTAAAGCTATTATCCCCCGAGTTGTCTGCATTACTATCATTAAGATTAGTCTCAGGCTCTTTGTCATTATTGTCATCATCCTCTACCTCAATCTCAGTATTCTCTTTTCCTTCAGTATTAATAATCTCCAGAGCAGGGTTAAGCTTCTCCCCTATTTTCTGATTATCCTGACTTTCCTCGGGATTTTCCTTGACATTTTTGATTTCAGGATCCTCCGAATCCTTCACCTCAGGGGTCTGGGTAGTGGGATTAGGCATAACATTAGTATCCACCTGAGTATTCTTAACAGCCTTGGTCTCAATGTTTTGGGGAATAAGCTTCACACCTTTGGGCTCCGGGAGGATAGGGCTAGCTGAGGGCTCCAGGACATTCTTATCAGAATAAGAGGCAATGACATCACGAGGGTGCTTATCATTCTTCAGCCCTTCCAGAGGCTTAGAGGAGGTCGGTTCAGAGAGAAAAATTGCTTTCTTAGGTTTAGCATTCTTTGACAGAGATCTGACATTCTTCTTTTTTTTAATCTGGGCAGGGATAGGGTCAGGAATGTGGTCTCTAGCATATTCAACAATAAGGTGAATAAGCCCGACATGGAGAATAAGGAAATTCTTCACTCTATAATCAGTGATGCTCTGGTTAAGCGAACAGAGGAGAAAGTAGGGAAAAGAAATATAGATATCATGTCTGAAGTGATTAACTAGGGAAAAATGATAATTGTAGACCCTAGAGAATCTCCCCTCAAGATTGAAGTATTCCATTATAACTTTGATGATAGAACCCCAAATTTTATCAATATTATCCATATCAACATAGTCTTTCTTACCTTTAACCAGAAGAGCCCTCTCCTCGTTAGTGACAGGAAATTTCTTATAAGCTCTAGTGCCAACCTTCACCTCTTTTGAGTACTTCAGACCATCCAGTGGCAGTAATATCGGATAGGAGCTCGAGGTTGAGGCTAAAAGATTTGCCCACAAGATTCATCGTGCCCTTATCCCAGCCATCAACAAAGGCTTTGGAGACATCTTTGTCAAAACCATGGAGTCTCTGAAGATACCGGTGAACATGGCCTTTCTTCAAAATTCTCCACACTTCCTTATCCTGCTTCCACTTGCATTCTGCTAGCTCTTCTCTTCTGAGATCACCACCCATGGCCGAATACTTCACCTGCTCTTTTTTCACAGACTGAGAAATGTTGTGATTTTGGTTGTTCTTTGGCAAAATAAGGCTATTAAACTGATTCACAATCCTCTTCGCATGTGCGAACTAGCCAAAGATACTAATGATGATAGTGGCACACATTAAATATTGGGCTTTCATAATGGGAGAATGATTCCACATCTTGGAAATGTGCTTAGCATTATTTTGAACGTCATTCAAAATCCCCCCGATCTAAGATGAGTTAAGTGATATCATTAAAGCTCCTTTTAATGACTCCTTTATGCCTGATTTTATCATAATTAATAAATGAGGTGACCGCATCATTACTCATAGTATTACCTTTCCATTTTTGAATCCCCTCACTTTTGGCTCCAATATTGGCAAGACAATCAGCAACTTGATTGGTCTCCCAATAATTATGAGATATTTGGAACAACTCAAAGGATTGGACTATAGTTTTAATTTTGAAAATGATATGCTTGATAGTCCAGGAAGGGGTATTGATATCTTTAATATTATTTATAATATTTAAAGAGTCACCTTCAAGCCAGACTCTTTTGAATCCCATTTCTTCCACCAGCAGGATGGTATTGAGGGCGGCTAAGGCCTTTGCTCTATGATTAGACTAAATTCCCAAGTGGACTGAAATGGCACCTAAACAATTACCAAAGCTATCTCTGATGATTCCCCCACCCCCACAGACACCTGGGTTGCCTTTGGAGGTCCCATCAAAATTTGCTTTAACCCAACCATTAGGAGGAGCAATCTTGACTGAGGAATCTTTTAGGGAGCAATCTTGAGAATTGTGAAGAGGAAAATTCCAAGTAGACCAATCCACATCTGGGATGAGAATCCGAAGCTTGCTCTTGCTATTAGTTATAGCAGTACTGAAATTTTACTTAATAGATCTAGACATTATGTTGAAGATAATTTCAGGTTTAGCAAATTTCTCTCTGAAGATTCTATTATTTCTTTCCTTCCAGATACACCAACAAAGATGAGGCGGGATTAGATTCTAAAATTTTTTGACAAGATCATTATCAAAAGGAAATCTCCATTGAGTGACAAAATCCTGCCAAGAGTTAGGAAAAAACCAAGCCAAATTCCAATTTTGAAAAACCAAAGACCAAACTCTCTAGGTAAAACTACAATGGATCATGAGGTAATCACAGGATTCAGCTTGTTCATTGCAAAGAAATCATCTATTAACATGATATAAACCTCTTTTAACTAAATTATCAATGGTAAGGGGCTTATTCTGGATAAGAATCCAAAAGAAAAAATTAATCTTTGGAGTAAGGAGTTTATACCAGATAGTTGCACATTGAGGCTTAACTTCCTTGGAGAAGAAGGAGCAAGCAGGGGGCACCGTGAATTCACCATTAGCAGTGAGGTTCCACAAAATTTTGTCAGGATGATTAGCTTCACTGAACCAGGACTACAATTCTATCATAAGAGGAGACAGACTTCTATCAAGGCTAGAGAGATCCTTCCAAGAATTATTAATCCTGTAGTCAGAAACTTTATAACCAATGGTGTTTTTAGCTTGGGTAATAATATCCTTCCAGTCTTGTCTTTCTGAAAGGGGGCAGTCATGGATCCAAGGATCATCCTAGAAATCAATATTGGTCCCATCACCTAATTTCCACCTTATTCCTTTTCTCAAAAGATCAATGGAAGAGCAAAGACTATTCCAGATATAAGAACCATTAACCCTTACATCATTGTTAAGGAGGTCCTTCAAACTATTAGAATTAAAGAGGTATTTATTTTTAATTATACCATTCCATTGTTTAGTATCCCCAAAGATTCTCCACACCTACTTAGCCAAAAGAGACTTGTTGATAAGCTTTATAGGTCTTAACCCTAGCCCCCCTTTACTTTTAGGCTTACAAACTTTTTCCCAGGCAATCAGGCTAAGTATTTTTATTATCTTCAACACCAGTCCATAAAAAGCATTTTTGGATAGTTTCAAGCACCACCGCATACTTGTGGGGAATCTTGAAGAGACTTAAAGCATACACATGCAGATTTTGCAGGGTCGACTTCAGAAGCTAACGCTTACCGCAGCTGCTGAGGAGAGCACCTTTCCAGCCTGCCAGTTTCCTATTAAATCTATCAACAATTTGATTCTAGAAACTATCAGGAGGGTTAGAGCAGAGGGGGAGACCCAAGTAGGAAGAAGGAAGAACCCCAATGCTGCAACCAAGAATTTTAGACATCTTTGATTGTCTCTCAAGGGGGGTATTGATAAAAAAGATGAAACTCTTATTCCAATTGATGAGTTGACCCGTAGCCGAGGTATAGATAAAGCTTTTTTAAGATTCCTAGCTTCTTTAACAGTAGCTTCACCCATAAAAAGAGTATCATCAACAAAATATTCATGGGAGCAGGAGGATCTGGCCGAGGAGGGTTGGAGTCCAGAGATTATTCCAACATTGACAAGTTTAGATATGTATCTTCCCAGCCCTTGAGCCAAAATAGCAAACAATATTGGAGATATAGGGCCCCCCTGCCTAAGACCCCTTGAAGTTGTGAAAAAATTGGAGGAACCACCATTCACAATAACATAGGAGGTCACAATAGAGACTAGCTGATCAACAATTTTAATAACCCCTACATCAAAACCAAAGCTGCTTAAGACTTTTTGGAGGAACTGCCAATCAACCCTATCATAGGCTTTAGATAAGTCCAATTTCATGAGAAAGCCCTGTTTCTTGGCTGTTTCAAGGGAATGAATATTCTCATGGGATACCACTATGGAGTTGAGGATTTGTCTCCCTAGAACAAAACCATTATGCTGAGGAGAGATAATTGAGGGCAGCAAAGAAAGCAGTCTGGATGTCATAACTTTAGCTATGATCTTATAAATCCCATTACAAAGACTAATTGGTCTGAAAGATTCCACCATATTAGCACCATGGATTTTAGGAACAAGGACCAAGAAGGTGGCATTAAGTTCTCTAAGAAGAGATTTTGTTCCAAAAAATTCTTTGACAACATGGAGAACATCCTGACTAGTGATCTCCCAGAACTGCTGGAAGAAGAAGAGGGGAAATCCATCAGGACCTGGAGATTTGTCACCTTCAAAGGAGAAGACAACATCTCTAATTTCCTTATCATTTGGGATAGCTTTGATTCTAGTGTTGGCATAAAGATAACTATGAGATCAATCAGGAGTTATGCTTTAAATTAGATTGGCTGGATTATTTTTCACGCCAAGAATCAAGAATCAATGAATATTATGTCTATATAAGAGACAAACTTAATTCATTTCTTTATCACATGAAAAAGGGGAAGGGGAGCTAATAGAAAGAGGATGCTAAAGAGAAACTGATGAAGAGTAACTTCATGTAGTATTGATCAATCAAGCTGAAGGAGAGCTAAGGAATTCTGTAGACACCGATGAATAGTGAGCACAAAATTACAGAGCAGAAAGTATGGAGCACAAAAGAATTGAATTGATACATTGATCACAGAGGTAATGTACTTAAATAGATCTAAAAATTTTCAATTCAAGTTGCATTAGAAATAGGTCAGTTTGTTTTAGTTTAACCATTGAAGCATCAAGTCTCTTAACAGAGCAGGACTTAACAGTCTTCAATATATTGAGGTACATCCCAAGGAGTTCCAAAAAGGTTGATTCACGAAAGTAGCATTGGATATGCCTGATGCCTATTGACGGTCTAAGAGAGAGGCTGATTCAAGGATGCCAGCATTAGATGCCTGATACTAAGTGACAACCTATATGTGTAAAATACTCTAACAAGGTCACACCTAACAGTGTGTTTGTAACCTTTAACAGGGTTGGCTCTTAATAGGGCTCACTTTAGAAGAGTGAAAATTTGGGGTACTGGTCCCAGTGGTTTTTTCCCTTAACAGGGTTTCCACTTTAAAATCCATGTGTTATGTGTGTATGGTTTATTACTTTACTATTTTACATTTCACATATGCATTTATGGATTTATCGGTATACTTTTCATATTTACTGTATTTCGGTAAATAGTTATACTTCTTATCGATAATCAAGGAGAATAAGGATAGACAAGGAAAACCGACAGACAGTTTATCATTATAAGTATTTCATGGCATGCATCTTGTAGGGACATAATGATTTGAGGTTTATTTGATTGGTGGTTAAAACAAGGATAAGTTTTTGAGGCCACTGATTCACCCCCCCCTCTCAGTTATTACTAATAGATGCCCCTATTGGCTGTGGAGTATCTAGTTTTGAATTTGAAGTACAAAAACTAAACATGCCCCAAGTGATGAGATGCCCCTAGTAATGAGGGCTTTTGAAAATCAGATCAGATTGATAAAAGTAGATTATATGATGTAATCATCCTACTCCCTCGAGAGCGAAATGGAAAGATGACACGTCATAATGATGATTGAGAGCGAGAAATCACAGATGGCTGTTGAATTGAGGGTCCAGAAGAACTCAAAATAGATTACGAAAGAATTTGGAAGATTCAAAATCAATTTTGAGTGATTTCAAGGTCTGGTTGACCAAGTTTGACTAGGGTGGACCAAAGTTTGACCAAATTTGACTAGAGTGAACTTTTGATGAAAAGAGTCAAAGATTTGAGAAAATGTTGATTAGATATGTTTTTGACAAGAAAGCGGCGTCAGAAAATCGACTGCACAAGCGTCCGATTGCGTCAGACCCAAAAATTCTAAAATGCAATTTTGAGTGATATAGGAGTGTCAGATTTTGATTTTGATCATAAAAATGGATTCAGAGCAGTCGATATAGTCACTTTTGAAGAGTGAGAGTGAGGATCAAACACTTGGGCAATCGTGATGAAGCCAGGAGGCTGAAGAAGAACTCCGCAATGTAAAAAATCCAGGAGAACGCAATGAAGTGGACATCAAATTGCTGCCACAATGCAAGTCTAGGATGAAAATGCAATTTTATGCTAGATGCAAGACCTAGGACATGGTTGTGAGACCCATTGTATAATCATCATCATTGAGCATTTTGGAACATCAGATTTGATACAATCCTTACTGGTGCCACTGCGACCATAAGGATATGAATATGAATTTCATTGGATAAAATGTAGGAAACAAACGTAAGCACCAGGGCACAAAAGCCAAGATGACCTGAACATTGTTTCCAGTTGATATTTCAAGAGTACACTAGTATCGAGGCATTCAAAGCCAAGATAACCATGAGTGTGATCATGTGTAAACAAATAGAGAAATAACAGTCAAGGAGATAGTACCAACCTCACCATGGCATACAAATAAACAAGATCAAGGGATGTGAGGCTTTTCCACCTTAATGCGGGAGCTCTTATCGCATACACCCTGTTTATTGGACGTTGTCGGATCATCGAGACTACACCAACAAGAAATAGACAAAGAAAATATCAATGAAATCCATGAGAACAGACAACATATAAAGAAAGATTCAATCATAGCTCAGCCAGTTTCAAAGTTTTTGAATATGTATGTGTGTGAGGTGTTAAAAAAACACCATTGTGCTTGTGAGTGCATTGTGTTTGATTGTTATCGATAGATGTTTACGTTTGAGATATCCAATGTGTGTTGAAAAACACAGATGTTTCCAAAGATAGTGTTGAGAAACACTGGTTTAATTGGGGTGTTGAGAAACACCAGTTTGTGTCAGTAGATAGTTGTCCTTGAGAAGTGACATGGTTACTGACTTGGGATGTGATAAGATTTGGGGACCCATACCCCTAGTAATGATTACTGACTTGACTAATGTTGCGAGGGAAAACTAGATTTGGTTGCCCCCAGGTTTTCACCTTCTTGGTAGAAAATCTTTTTTTGCTACCATGACGCATGTTTGCCAGGTTTTCATCAATGACACTTTTTTCTCTTTTTCTCTTTTTTTTTTGTATTTTTCAATTTTTTAAATTTTTTTGTATTTTTGGAATATATGATTTTTTTGGAGATACATCAAAGCACCTATCGCTAGTTTTTCACTAAGATGATAATTTTTTTTAGGACTTTTTTAGATTTTTAGAGATTTTGCAATTTTGCAATTTTTTTTTTAGGACATTTTGCAATTTGTTTTAGTCTTTTTTAGATTATCGATCTCAAGCAAGATCACATTGGTGTGCCCCCAATGTCTAGCAAGGTGTAGGAAATTGTAGATGGATTAGAAAGCTGATGTATGAGACGAATAGCCAATGATGGATGAAGAGGGTGAATGCGACCCTCAAGGACAGTCGCTTCAAGATTACCCAAGCTAGGGAAAAAAATAATATAGCAATGTAGGCTGATGGAGCAATGTTGGATAGCATATAGGATAATGACCTGATGTCATGAAAAGCATGTGGTCCAAAAGAGTGGACATGTCAAGAGACTTATGAGAAACAATTTTCTATTTTTGTTGTTCTTCATTTAGATCAAGACCAAGGGGTCAATTAGATAGGATAGAGCTATGATGGCGCAATCGGGATAAGGGGTGATGGAGGTATAAATGAAAGTTTTAGATTATGGAGAAAAGGATGCTTAGAAATAGGAAGGATAGGCTTGGGATAAGCAAGATCACGGTAGGGTACCATGGATGAGAGAAAGTGAATAGGATGATGGAAAGGATAACAAATGTTAGGATACATAGTGTGTTCACAGATAGTCTCAACCTTGTCAAGATTAGTAGAAGGAACATGGATGCTCATGAGCTAGCTGGATGTAAGATATGATAGATAGGATTACATGGAAGGAACTTGCCCCCAAGTGAAGAGTGCAAGTAGGAGGAATTACGCATGATGCCTGTTTTCCAGGTTTTCATCATGGTACTTATCCAAGGCACCACAAGAAGTGGTTTTCACCATAGGATGGATTAATTTATCTTTACTTGTGCTACCAAGGTGCTTTTTTACCACGTTTTCACCAAGGCACTTTTTTTTTTCATCTTTTTGATTTTATGGAGGAACTTAAGATTCTAGCTCTTTATATAGTGCTCCTCTGAAAGATATGCTATAATAGGCCAAGGTCGCTGAAAGTATGCTCACAGATGCTGATAGGGTGATGGTAAAGAAGATTGATATGGAGGATAAGGGAGATGGTAGTCAAGGATTTATGCGATGGGATGGGTGAGAGGAATAGCAAGAATGTGAGGACCCAATATGGAAGGAGAGCAGGTAGGGGTAGGATATTGTGTGCGGTAGTGAGAGTTTTGTGTAGGCAAGATCAACATCAACACACATCTTGAAGGACAGTGGAATGATAGAGGAAAAGTGTGTGAAATGGATTTAGGTTTTGATATGGATTCTTGGTGCACGAGGACCTAAGATGGATGTAGATATATTTAAAACAATGGATTTTGGGACATGATGACCCAAAATAGGTTTAGGAAATGAAAAATGTTTGAAAAATGTGGGTGCCAGAAATGTATATGCTAAATGTGGCCTTGTTATTCAACCATACATTTCAACATAGTCCTTGTTCATCAGCCACATATAGAAGTGAATATGAGTTATTCATCCTACATGCCTGTATGATTTGACATGTTACCTTCTATCTAGACAGGGTTTCGAATAGCTCTCAGAACGAGAGTCTCACAACCATAGAACGATCTAAGAATGAAGGATTTTTCTCCATGAATTCAATACAATGCAAGATTAATCTAAGAACATGAAAGATGCAAGATTAATCTAAATGAAATTAAACTAAGACATGATAAGAAATATGAGATTAATCTAAGAAAATGAAGCTATTCTATTGCAAAATGAGCTTAATTGAAATGAGATGATGAATTCTAAAATGCAGTAGCAATTCTCTATTCTAACAATGCATAAAAAATGACTGGGGGTTTGAATGAGAAAAGGGAGTTCTTTTATAGACTGAGAGTCTGCTCAGAATAGAAAGTTTCCTTTTTGAAATAAAACATATAGAAAAGCCAATTCAAATTAGCAAGCTTTCTTTAAAAGAAAACAATAAATTATTTTCCCTTTTCTTTAACTATTTTCTTTTATGATTTTAATTGTTTTCTCTTTGTTTTAACTGTTTTCTTTCTCTTTAAAGCACAGTTAATTCAAAGTTTCCCTTTCTGAACTGAAGAGAAGATTTTTGAGAGAATATTTAATTAAATAAATAAAGTATGATCTCATAAATGTGTTTTTCTCAATTATCTGAATAATTAAATTCAATTTTTGAAATGAGGATATTTATTTAATAATTAAATATTATTTAATTCCTTTTTATGTGTTTTAGCTAAAAGGGGCGAATTTAATTCAATTAAAGTGTTAGGACTTTATAATTAAATAAATTCAATCATAGGGTTTGTTTAGCCAATAGATATTTAGGAATTAAATATAATGTATGATTAATTCAGATTTAGTATTTTCTACATTTGACACTTAGGTCGAGTAGAGTCAGTCAAAACTTAGAATTGCCTAGTACAATAGGACTTTGACGATCCAGAAGAATGAAAAATAAAACAAAATTGGTTAGGGTTGCAAGATGCCATATTTGGGGTGTTACAGGTGGCTACAACGCCAATAGTCATGGGTCTTTATTTGTAGTATATTAAGTGTTATGTTACAAGTGTTTATCATGCCACTCCAAATGGCTGTTACAGTATTATCATAATCATAGTTTAATATATAAAAAGTATTTTGTTAATATGTTTCTCATGGCACTCCAAAGGTCTGTAATGGTACCCTTGCAGCTTTGAACTAGATGACATTCATTAATCAATCAATAAAGAGTTTAACAAAATAAAAATAGATTGAATGATCATTTCTTACATCTGTATTGTCAAGAAAATTTGTTGAAAATTTGAAGAAGTTGAGTTTAATTCATGTTAAATTAAATCATTCCTCCTACCCCTTTCCTACTAGAATAAGTTAGAATGAGTGAATCAGGTTACACGATTATGTAGTTACTATCCAATTGCCCATCAACCCAGTTATGTTATAAGTTAATGGAAAATTTGATAACCTACCAAATGAGTGTATGGTAAATCAGTTTCATTTAAGAGTGAAAAGGCAAGGTTTTATAGTTTATAGTTGAAATCAGCCAGAAGTGTCAAATACATCAATGGCTTCCACAAAATAGTGGATGTGCAAAGGTCTCAGTTTAAGTTTCAAATCAAAATTCTACCTAGCAATTCTAGTTGACCACTCACTAAACTCACCAGCTGGCAAACCCTTGTTTCTAGGGTCATATACCTAGAGTCTAATCAAAATAACCCATGTTACCATCTCTAAACCATGCCAATGGATCCAATGATACATTATGGATCCTCACAACCGTAATCCATCCCAAAATTGATGACATGTAACTGATTAGATGTTTGATAATGTTAAGTTGAAGATAATGCAATGCATGAAATCAGTTAATGGTTTGTATTGTCATTGATGTCAACTTGATATCATCTGTACGGTCATACACATAATGCCAAATACTTTAGAGAATCCATGGAACAAAGGTTATGCTTTGAGAAATGCATAAAAGTCAAGTATTCACTAAGTGACAGACAATACCAACAGAGTGCACACCATCGGTAAAGGCAAATAAGAAAAGTCACAGTGATACCCGACGAGCAGAAGACAGTGTTGCCCGACAAGCTAAAAATAGAGTTGCCCGACGAGTAAATTTCCAATGATGCCCGACGGATGGAGATCCTGAAGCTAACTGGAGTCACACCGACAGAACTGTCAATTGTCATCGATGACTAACTGCAGAGTTGACCGACGAAACAAAGAGTTCAGAAAATGACAAAATATCTAGCTGGCAAGAGCTAAAAATAGACTTAACTAGTTGTTTTATTTGTTTTATTCGACCAGAGTTAATTGATTGATTTAAAGATGATTTGTATAGTTGGCAAGAAGATAATTACAAGAAAATCATGAGTTATGCTTTAAATCAGATTGGTTGGATTGTTTTTCACGCCAAGAATCAAGAAATAGTGAATATCATGTCTATATAAGAGACAAGCTTAATTCATTTATGAATGGGATTAAGGGGAGTGAATAGAAAGAGGATGCTGAAGAGAAACTGATGAAGAATATCTTCATACGGTCCTGATCAATCAAGCTGAAGGAGAGATAAGGAATTCTGCAGACACCGACGAACAGTGAGCACAACATCACAGAGTAGAAAGTGTGGAGCACAAAGAATTGAATTGATACATTGATCAGAGAGGTAATGTACTTAAATAGATCTGAAAATCTACAATTCAAAGTTTCATCATGAAAAGGTCATAATGTTTCAGTTTAACCATTGAAGCATCAAGTATCTTAACAGAGCATGACTTAACAGTCTTCTATATATTGAGGTGCATCCCAAGCAATGCTAAAAACATTGATTCATGAAAGTAGCATTGGACTTGCCCGATACCTATTGACAGTCTACGAAGGAGGTTGATTCAAGGATGGTAGCAATAGATGCCCGATACTAAGTGACAAACTCTATGTATAAAATCCACTAACAAGGTCGCACTTAACAGTGTGTTTGTAACCTTTAACAGGGTTGGCTACTAACATGGCTCACTTCAGAAGAGTGAAAATTTGGGGTACCGGTCCTAGTGGGTTTTCCCTTAACAGGGTTTCCACGTTAAAAATTCATGTGTTATGTGTGTATGATTCATTTCTTTATTTTTTTGTATCTGACATAGTTAACACTGGATTTATCGGTATACTCTGCTTATTTACTGAGTTTCGATAAATAGTTATATTGCTTATCGGTAATCAAGGAGAATAAGGACATACAAGGAAAACCGACAGATAGTTAAATCATTATCAGTATTTCATGGCATGCATCTTGTAGGGACATAATAATATGAAGTTTATTGATTAGTGGTTAAGTATGAAGGATAAATTTTTGAGGCCACTGATTCACCCCCCCTCTTAGTTATTACTAACAATTGGTATCAGAGCTTGTATGCTTAGAAAGGGAGGTTTCAAGACCTAAGTCAAGATCACAAGATGAACATATGAGATGTGCCCAAGTTGAACAAAGACAACTTTTCTTTATGGCAAAGCAAGATAAGACTCCACTTATTAGGTATTGGTAATGATGTTACTCAATTCCTAGATACTAAATATGTGTTGCCCACAGAATCATTAATAGTAGATCAATTGAGAGAGAAGCATGAACATAACTGCATGGTCATAGAGATTTCTTTCTCACTCTCTGATGCTAAATTTAAAGATGTCAAGGATTGCAAAACTGCAAAGAAGATGTGGGACAAACTGAAGCTTGTACATGGAGGTAGTCAATGCTATACGAAGAGTTGGAGGTACATTTTAGAAGAGGAGACAGTGGTAAGTAAAATATTAAGAACCTTACTGCTTGTACATGCTATTAGATTTTCTTGCATTCAAGAAATGAGAGCAGTAGCAAATAATACAGTTACTCTTGATAGTTTAATTGGTAGACTGATTTCATTTGAGATGAATAACTTTGACAACAGTGTCTTACCAAATTTAGAGTCTGCATTTAAGTCTTCTATGAGAATAAGCAAATCAAGTCATAGACACACATCTAGAAGAGATAGTGAAAGTGAAAGTGAAGAATAAGACCTAGATGAAATAGAAGCACTTATGGCTAGAATAATGCAAAGAGGCAAAGGTAAATAGAAAGGCAAGTTACCACTTGTATGCTTTAATTGTAAAGAGATTGGACACTTTGCTGCAAGATGTCCTAACAAAAGAAAAGATGACAGAAGTAATGACAGATCTTCAGAGAAGAAATCTAACAGAGGTGATAACAAAGATTACAGGGGTTACCAAAAATGAGAAAGAAGAGATACGCGAGACTACAAGGACAAAGGAAAGAAGGCTAGCTACCTAGCTGCTTGCAGAGATGAAGATACTGACACCAAACCTGATGAAGACATCGAGATGGTATTTTTGGCTGTGAAGGATGATTTAGATGAAGATGAAAGGTATGTAGAAATTTCACTCATATCTAAGGTTAGAAATAATGACATTTGGATTATAGATAGTGGCTGGACTCACCACATGACCGGTGACAAAGAAAAGTTTAACACTTTTGAGTATTATAATGGTCGTACAGTAAGAATGGGTAATGATACACCTTGTCCAGTTGAAGGTAAATGAACTATAATGCTGAATAACCTGATTAAATGTTAAAATTCTTATTGGGTAAAAGGATTGAATTATAATGAGTGTTTCTCAGCTAAATAATTCAGGTGACAGAGTAGCATTTGAGAATAAGAAGGCAATGATCTTCAATGAATCAGGAAGACTGATTGGTACCAGTGAACAGACTAAAGGTAACTTATTCTATCTGAATGATACTAACACCACTTGCTTAATGACTAGAAATGAAGATGATGACATTATTTTTCCATTAGTATACTCAGTGAAAAACATTGACAAAGCATTACCGACAGATAACAAGCATTACCGACAAACCATAGGTAGTACTGGTGAAATGCAAGCATACCCGACAGAACAAAGATTTTGAGAAAAATGCTAAGTATAAAAGACCACAAGCATTACCGACGACACATTTTTCAGAACTAACCCGACAGAAATAGAAAAGGCATACCTGATGACAAGTTCAAGAAAGGAACACCGACGACCAAGAAAAATGACCATCAGAACCGACAGACAGATAAAGAACTCACAAATTGTGGATCTGACTTTTACACGACGGATAAAGCAATGTAATTCTATTTATAGAGTTTTAGTTTGTTTTAAATCATAATTTGATGGTCATGCAAGCTTTATGTAAATTCTTTAAAGCATCCTAATGGATCTAAAGCATATCTAACTAAAGATCAAGGTCAAGTTGTATACCTTGGATCTAGAG
>MU226747.1:1127592-1139967 GCA_018584345.1 Thuja plicata | reverse complement strand
CAAAGGATTCAAAGTATATCAAATGGATGTCAAGTCAGCATTCCTAAATGGAATACTTGAAGAAGAGGTATACATTGAGCAACCAGAAGGGTTTGTTGATCCAGACAAGAGAAACATGGTATGTAGATTTCACAAAGCCTTGTATGAATTGAAACAAGCTCCTAGAGCCTGGTATGAATGAATTCATTCCTACCTAATAAGTATTGGATTTGTAAGGACTAGTGAAAACACTAATCTTTATTTGAAGGAAGATATTGATGCTAACACTTTGATTGCTGAAATATTTGTTGATGACATCATATTTGGAGGAAATGATATGCTATGCAAATCATTTTCTAATTAGACAAGGAAAGAGTTTGAGATGTCTATGTTTGGAGAGATCAAGTTCTTTCTTGGTCTACAGATCATTCAACAAAGTGGAGGTATTTTCGTTACACAGTCCAAATACATCAAAGAGGTCCTGAAAATATTCAAGATGGAAGATTCCAAACCAGTTGGAACATTGATGACTACTGGATGTAAGTTAACAATGGAGGAAAAGACAACAGAGGTAAATTAGAATTTGTATAGATCAATGATTGGAAAACTCATGTATGTTGTACACACTAGACTAGATATTGTACATGCAGTAGGAATTGTTGCTAGATTTTCTGCTAACCCCAGGGAATCACATATGACTGCTGTGAAAAGAATTCTAAGATATTTGAAGGACACTGAGGAATATGGCTTATGGTATAGAAGAGAAGGAAAATTTGAACTAAAGGTGTTTACTGACGCTGATTGGGCTAGAAATCTTGATGAATGAAAGAGAACAAATAGAGGAGCATTCTTTATGGGTGACAGACTTGTCACATGGATTAGCAAGAAGCAGGGATGCATCTCTCAGTCTACTACAGAAGCAGAGTATGTTGCTGCTGCTCCAAATTGCTCAAATATTGCATGGAGCAAACAATTGCTGGAAGGTATGCATATGAAGATTTTAGAACCAATAATTATCTATTGTGATAACACCAGTGCAATAAAAATTTTGAAGAATCCAGTCATGCATGCAAAGACGAAACACATTGCAATCAAGTATCATTATTTGAGAGAACAAGTTCAAGAAAAGGAGGTGATACTAGAGTATGTGCAATCCAAAGAACAATTAGCTGATATATTCACCAAGCCACTACCCAAGGATACATTTGAGTACTTGAGAAAGAGACTAGGGGTCAAACCCATGTCTACTAGTCAGTAAAAGATTGAAGGCTGCATCAGCCTACATATTATCAGAATATCATTCATGTTGATGCAAGCAAAGAGATGAAATTCAAAGATACATATATATACAGACATGTATATATCAAAACCAAGCACCAGAGAATATTGTTGTATTGTTGATGGATAAGGGAAATTCAAGGAATATATTATGGATGGAAAGAAAATGATTGTTTGATATGAATTTTAGATAGTTGTAAATTATTTGTTTGGCATTGTTGTCAAAGGGAGAGAGATTATCCATATTATCACATCTTAATGTAAAGAGAGAAAGGTTATCCATTATCACATTACTCCAATAGGGAGAGATTATATCCTAAGGGAGAGAAATTGTATGGAAATTTTATACAAAGGGAGAGTTACTGACAAGAGAAAAAGACATAAAAAGAGAGAGAATAGTAAAAAGAGAGAAATTGACACAAGGAGAGGACACAACACATCAGAAGATAGAGAGCTGTAAGAATCAAATCTAAGATAAAATAGAGCTTACTGTAGATCAAACATTTATCAGTTATCAAACAAAAAGATTGGTAGTTTGATGAATCTCATATGTTGTATTTCATATTGTATTAGAAATAGTATAGTGTGATAATATAGTATGTTGCCATCAATGCCAAAGGGAGAGATCGATGACATGTAACTGATTGTATGTTTGATAATGTTACGTTGAAGATAATGCAAGGCATTAAATCAGTTAATGGTTTATATTTCATTGATGTCAACTTGATATCATCTGTACGGTCATACACATAATGCCAAAGACTTTAGAGAATCAATGGAACAAAGGTTATGCTTTGAGAAATGCACAAAAGTCAAGTATTCACTAAGTGACATACAACATCAATGGAGTGCACACCATCGGTAAAGGCAAAGAAGAAAAGTCACAGTGATACCTGACGAGTAGAAGACAGTGTTGCTCGACGAAGCAAAACCACAGGAAGCCCGACAAGCTAAAAATAGAGTAGCCCGACGAGTAAATTTCCAATGATGCCCGACGGATGGAGATCCTGAAGCTAACTGGAGTCACACCGACAGAACTGTCAGTTGTCACCGATGACTAACTACAGAGTTGATCGAAGGAACAAAGAGTTCAGGAAACAACAAAATATCTAGCTGACAAGAGCTAAAGATAGACTTAACTAGTTGTTTTCTTTGTTTTATTCGACCAAAGTTAAGTGATTGATTTAAAGATGATTTGTGCAGTTGGAAAGAAGATAATTATGAGACAAATCAGGAGTTATGCTTTAAATCAAATTGGTTGGATTGTTTTTCACGCCAAGAATCAAGAATCAAGAAACAGTGAATATCATGTCTATATAAGAGACAAGATTAATTCATTTACGAATGGGATTAAGGGGAGTGAATAGAAAGAGGATGCTGAAGAGAAACTGATGAAGAATATCTTCATACAGTCCTGATCAATCAAGCTGAAGGAGAGCTAAGGAATTCTGCAGACACTGATGAATAGTGAGCACAACATCACAGAGTAGAAAGTGTGGAGCATAAAGAATTGAATTGATACATTGATCAGAGAGGTAATGTACTTAAATAGATCTGAAAATCTATAATTCAAAGTTGCATCATGAACAGGTCATAGTGTTTCAGTTTAACCATTGAAGCATCAAGTCTCTTAACAGAGCATGAATTAAAAGTCTTTTATATATTAAGGTACATCCCAAGGAGTGCCAAAAAGGTTGATTCATGAAAGTAGCATTGGACTTGCCTGATACCTATTGACAGTCTAAGAATGAGGTTGATTCAAGGATGGTAGCAATAGATGCCCGATACTAAGTGAAAACCTCTATGTATAAAATCCTCTAACAAGGTCGCACTTAACAGTGTGTTTGTAACCTTTAACAGGGTTGGCTCCTAATAGGGCTCACTTCAGAAGAGTGAAATTTTGGGGTACCGGTCCCAGTGGTTTTTCCCTTAACACGGTTTCCACGTTAAAAATTCATGTGTTATGTGTGTATGATTCATTTCTTCATTTTTTTGTATCTGGCATAGTTAACACTGGATTGATTGGTATACTCTACTTATTTACTGAGTTTCAGTAAATAGTTATACTGCTTATCGGTAATCAAGGAGAATAAGGACAGATAAGGAAAATTGATAGGCAATTAAATCATTAATAGTATTTTATGGCATGTAGCTTGTAGGGACATAATAATATGAGGTTTATTGATTAGTGGTTAAATTGAAGGATAAATTTTTGAGGCCACTGATTCACCCCCCCTCTCAGTTATTACTAACAAAAATGTCCCCATCATTAAGGTCGATCACTCCCATTGTGACTGGTGCAAGAGTGTCATCCAGTAATCAATAAAATACCACCTTCCTGTGGCTGCCAAATACATCACCTTTCCATATCTCTGCATAAACAAATTATAATACAAGGATATATTACATTTGACATCTCCAATTAAGAGTTGTCTTTTTTGAGGTATACAAGGTATTTGAAAAAGTTCAACCTTAAACTGTTGATCAATATTTGTCAAATGGTTTAGAAAATAAGATATGATTAATAGTCAACAATTAGTTACATTCAACAAATTTGCTAAATGTTTCTATGACTTATATTTGCAGAACCTATCAAGTGCAGGTATTGTTTTAAATAGCTAAATGGAGGTTTTTGATTGGTCTTCTACCCTTGGGACTTTTCTAGGCTTGGTGAGTCTTGAGGAAAGTAGGTTGAAACTACATTCTTTTTAGGTTTTACATTGTCCTATTATTAAAGGGGCTTAAAATGTTGTGTCCCTTGACTGTTTGGTCTTGGAAGTTAATTAAAATTTCTACATCTGAAACAGTATATTGGAACTACCATTCTGAATCAATACTTGATCCATACAAATAATTCATAACCTCAGTTTCAATAGCTACAAACATAATGCTTTAAAGCTGGAAAATAACTATGATACTGGAACTTAGCAAACAGTTGCCAAGAATGGTTGTTCATTCCATCCCTGCAGTCACAAGAAGAAAATTGAATACTACAAAAGCATCTGAATAAGAATATCATTTCAATTTCTTTTATTCTTCAATTAATCCTCATATTTGCTACTGATAATGATTATGACAACTTCTAGATGAAATTAGTCTGTAGATCTTGTCTAAGTGAGTCATTCAGATATTGATTATGTTTGGCTTTAATTTTAGTATCATAGCAGGGAACACCTATTTTAAGGAATTCAAATTGAAAACTTGTAGTGTTGTAAAGGAAAGATTTAAAAAAGAAAATCTAAGGTTATGAAGTGTTTATATTTCTATCTTCACTAATTTTTTGTTTCACCTTGTTTCCAAATGTCATTAAAGAGATGATTAGATATTTGCAAAGTTGCAAACACCCTTTTGTATACCTAGATTTTTCTTTGTTCAGAGCAATATCTGCATCTCTGTGTCTAGTTTAGGATTGTCTGATTAAATAAAATGTACAAACAATAGGTAAGTGAAACAAAATGTAGCTCCTCATTAAACACTATCTCAAATAAAATAGTTCTTTAGTAAATATTAAAATAAATAGTCCTTAGGTCTTTTCTTATCTGTTTACATACCTATTTATGTGTGAATACATTTAGTAGTTTAAATAGATATTAATAATGGTATTCATACATAATAATGAAGTATGTCTTGCAATAAAAGTTAAAAATAATTTTTTTTTTCTTTATTAGAAAACTTAGAGCATAGAAGCTATGTATGATATATTGCATTTTTATTGCAAAATAAAATAGCTCTTGAATAAATATAAATTAAATGATATCTATAAAATAGCTTTTTAGTAAAATAAATAGTGTCTAGACTTTTTTATCTATTGCTTACTTATATATGTGCCTGTGTGTATGTAGTAGTTTAGATAGGTATTAAAAATAATATCCATAGAAATATTGTAAAAAAAAACATTTTCTTTATATCAATTTCTAAGCTAATCATAGGAATGCCCACAACTATACAAATTCAATATAAATTAATTCATCACAATTTCAAATGATGAAGAAATATAATAATAATAATATGTATATCTAAGCTAGTGTAGATATCTTAAATGCATGTAACCAAAAAATGTCAAAGTATATCAGTATAGGCACCTCAAGATCTCTTTACAATGTTAGACATAAGGTGGGAGGCTGCAGACAAATGAAGATGAGTTTGGTTTTAACTCTGCAAATTTACAGAATCTTCAAGGCCTCTATATGCTCATATAATGCATAGCTCAATTTTTTTTGCAATAATTTTGAATGATTCCTTTACAATGTTAGACATAAGGTGGGAGGCTGCAGACAAATGAAGATGAGCTTGGTTTTAGGTTTTTAACTCTACAAACTTGCAAAATCTTCAAGGCCTCTATATGCTCATATAATGCATAACCAATAGATAATGTTGTCTGGTAAGACTATAACTTTTAGTTGACATATGCTGGAGGATTCTGGCGGAGATTTCTGAATGCAAAGTCAACAATCCAAGGTTTTTATAGCAGACCAATTTAATCAATAGTGAGAAATGATTGCATTCTGTGGTACTGCTTTGTGTATTTGGAGAAAAAAGTACAAAAGGAAACTGAACAAAAAGTAAAAAACCTTTCAGATGTGGAGGCCAAATACAAAGACTATCAAAGATCCAAGCCAGAATCTACAACCGCACCTTTGCTTTCACATGCCAGGATTTCCATTACCACATTTTAAATTTCTTGTTTTTTTCTCTCCATTTTATGCAACCACCATGATCAGATTTCACAGCACCACAAAAATCTCCTTCCTTTCATCTTCAACATCATTCAACACACTAAGGTTCCTTATTTTTCTTATTCATTGAAGAGCAATAGACAGGTCAATAAACACACTTCTATCTAACTAAAATTTGTTTTAAATTATTTATTTAGGGAACTCCATTCCATGTTTCAATGCTTCCACTCTAGAAAATACTGTGAGAGTAATGGACAAAGGTTAGATTCTGATTTTGGATTGACACCTGCTGGGAGCCCAAGTAGAAGGGCAGTGTCCACAAAGAGTATGCAATGCTGTATGTGTCTCTGCTTGACCATTTGCAAAGCCCACTTTGACAATCCTTAAAGTCATTTTTTTAGTTACATAGGTGGAGCTTGGAGGCCACACCTAAAGACAAGTTAGAAAGCTAAATTGGCTCTTAGTGGAAAAAGATATGCAGTGCATCTGCATTACAGTGGAATTCTCACTGTCAAAATGCATAAATTGAAATGCTTGATAGCCACTAATTAGGGATAGGTTTCTGCCATAATCATTCTTATGGAATTCAACAACTGAGTTTCAATTATTTTCATGAACAAGCAAGTTCTTAACCACTTCAACCTTTATACCTTATCACAAAAGTAGTTGAGAGCAAGCCTAGGAAGGATATGATATATGCAAACATGAGTCTAATAAATATAGATAAACCTCATCAAACACCCAAACCAGACCATTTATGAGATGCAATCAATCTGGAATTGATTATCAGACCCAAAGACAGAGCTCCCTTGCCCATGTGCAGTTTCCAAATTTCTTTGTTTGTAGTTTAGTGAATGTTCGTGACTCAGAGAGTCAGGCTAGAAAAGCATGAAGTGAACAATTTCTTTTTTATAACAATGCTGGAAGTGGACTTTGGAGAAGAATGTGCAGCTAACCCCGTTTGGTTGCAGGAATTAGGAAATGCCAGATTTGATCAAATGTTGGAAATAGTCAAATCATGGATTTGATATTCCAGTTTTCATTTCCACACATATATACACATACACACTAGTGTGCATATATACACATACACACATGTACACATTTATGGTTTGAATAGGTTTTGGAAGACACATCTAATTATTTATTAGGACATGCTTTGGAAGAATATACTAAGGACAAGCTATCATAGTTTTTTCATGTTCCAGTAAGTCTTTTTCTTATATTGTGAGGGATTCTTGTCTTTCTATCATAGGTTATGAATGATATTCAAATAAATAGAGTTTAATCATAATTTTATGTTCCAGGCTGGGCATATTCTCAACATCTATGATGTTTCCAACATTTGGCATGTTCCTCTCTTACTAAGGGTGAGTTGACTATTGTACTAGAATAATAATTTTAGTAAATAATTGTTCTTATTGCTTATAAAAATGCTAAACATTGTTTTTTTTAAAAGAGTTTTGGCCTACGATGGTTAGTATTTGAAAAAGTTTAACCTTAAACTATTGATCAATATTTGTCAAGTGGTTTAGAAAATTAGATATGATTGATAGTCAACAATTAGTTACATTCAACAAATTTGCAAAATGTTTCTATGACTTATATTTGCAGAACCTATCAAGTGTAGGTATTGTTTTTAATAGGTAAATGGAGGTTTTTGATTGGTCTTCTACCCTTGGAACTTTTCTAGACTTGGTGAGTCTTGAGGCAAGTAGGTTGAAAGGAGGCCCGAGGGATCATGACTGAAGAAAATCATTCTTGGCCTAATGCTTTGAATTATCCTGAGAGGCCTGGGTGAGCCTTGACTAGGTCGATGAAAGTCAAGAAGAAGACTTTTAAATTGAAAATCCTTAAATGTAAAAGCATGGAAGTCAAATTTTCTTTGAAGGGTTTGGAGGATGGTTAAAAATTATAATAATGAAAAATGGCATGCACCATAATGACTTGTGTTGCGTCGAAGCCATTAATCTGGGCTTGCTAATGAGGTTGTTTGTAAGAAGATTTTACAGTCTGTTATGTTGACCTCAATCCTTGGGAGGGGCAATGCTGCTTGACCTTGTTGGAGATAAACCCACATTGGAAGCCATTAATCTAGGCTTGCTAATGAGATTGTTTGTAAGTAGATTTCACAGTCTATTATGTTGACCTCAATCCTTTGGAGGGACAATGCCGCTTGACCTTGTTGGGGATAAACCCACATTGGAAGTGCTATGCCCAAATCCCTACTCTAGTTTTAAAAAAAAGAAATATGATAACCTTTGTGGGCCATGTTGGAGGGAAGAGTAACATTGTTTTAATTTTTTGAAGCATTAAATTCCCTAGTAATTCAATTATAGTTATACTTCTAGTTTTCCAAGCCAAATCCTATCATAGGAAATGCTCCTAAGGCTACAACAACATTTGAAGACCTGTCTGATATACACGTGAATGATTCCATGTAAAGCTAGTAATGTTGACTTGAGGGATACGAGCTCATTTTTATCCTAGTTCTTAACTCCATAGTGTGATTTTTATTTTTGATGCTATGGATATCATAATCTACAAGTTCTTTACACCTTAAACACTAAACAATATTTATATATCATAATTTTTCCTTCTTCAACTAAAATCAGTGTTTATACTCATGTGATTGACGTTTACTTGTGAATGTGATTAAAGTAGCTTCTTTTTTATTAGTTTATCACATTTTTTAAAGTTGATTTCTTAAAGGTCTCATGAGAATATTTCATGTACTGGTTATGGAAGTAATGGAAAGGAAGTAGGTTTCATGTTATCCTTTTTTTTCAACATATTTTTGATGGAGATCCAATAAAAGAGAGAATAGATTTTGTTTAAAACTCTTAACAATTTCCTGTAGCAGCATGTTTTTATGCTGTTTCAAGAATATTTTATCATATGTATTTGGACTGAATGAATTATAAAGCCTATTGGAATGTGCTTTATGATGAATCTAATTTAATCTTTTCTTGGTTTCATTGGATTTCATAAGGTAAAATAAAAGTTATGTACGTTTTGTCAAAAACTGTCAAAACCCTCAATGAGAGTTACTAGTTTAAGAGAAAAGGCCATAACTTTTGATGAAACCATTTTCCACTCATCTTTAATTTGATTCATAAGTTTTTAATACACACTCATCATAGTTGTTAACATTTTTTATTCCCATGGACAGGTATTGAAGCACTTGCATGGGTGATAAAGTTTCTTTAGATATGACTTGAAGACTTTTGAAAAGGCGGGCAAGGAAGTCAGGGTTTTTTGCAACAAATTTGAATTTAGCAAGACCCTCTACAGCAAATTCAGAGGTAATTTGAAATCTAAAACAAATACATATTCCATTCTCACTAGGTAAACTTCAAATTAATGTAAGATAGATGTCAGAACAATGAATCATTGTATCCTCTTCTTTCTTGTATGGTCCCTACTAAAAGTGATTACTTTTAACAATGTTTTGGCATCTCTATTTTTAGATTTATGCTTTTTCTTTAATTTAGAAACTAAATTAATATTGGAATGCAGAATATTATAGATGGATCAACATCATAGGTTTACTATGGATCAATATCATGCATATGATGAGAGAGTAGCTGATGAGGGGGACATTGACAAATATCCATGTCCATGTAAAAATTGTCTTGGTGGAAAAGTGAAAAAGAGAAATGTGATTTATCGACATATGATAAGATATGGGAATAGTGGTATAAGACCTTTGGCTTACAATTATTATGAAGATATGATAGAATTGCAAACCGTGAGAGATGAAGAGGCAACAAACATAAATGAAGTGACACCAAACATAGATGAAGAGACATAAATTTTTGATGAAGGGTTTGAAGTTGATAGAATGCTGAATGAGGGTCTAAATGATGATTGGGTGAAGTCAATGGAGGACGCTTTAAAGCCAATTTATGCTAATTGCAAGTTAAGTCATTTGACAATAATTCTTCAAATTCTTAACTTGCAAGTGGTGCATGGTTGGACAAATGAGAGTGTAGATCAATTATTGACATTATTAAGTTCATTATTACCAGCTGACTCCACATTTCCAAAAAAAAAGAAGTCAATGTAAAAAGAAAATCAGTAAGCTCATCTTGGGGTATGAAAACATCCACACGTGTGTGAATGGTTGTGTATTATTTCATAAAAATCTTGCAAATGAGAGCGAATGTCCGAAATGTCATGAAGTAAGGTATAGACAAGGGTTGAAATCAGTTGTGGTTCCTAGAAAGGTTCTTCACCACTTTTTGATAATCCCATGATTACTATGAATGTACAGGTGCAGAGACATTTTTGAGCTTATGCAATGGCATGCCCAAAATAAGAGCACTGATGGAAAACAACGACATGTGCCAGACTCTAAGACATGGATGGAATTTGATAAAAAGTAGCCTAATTTTTCTCAAGATCCTTGTAATATAAGGTTGGGTTTGGATCTAGATGGGGTGAACCCCTTCTCAGATCAAAGTACTAAATGGTCAACTTGGCCAGTGTTTCTAATAAATTATAACTTGCCTCCATGGTTAGAAACTAAACCATTTTTCTTAATGTTATCATTGATTATACCAGGAAAGAAAAGTGTGACTTTAGGTACAATAGATGCTTATCTAGAGCCATTATATGATGAGCTAATGGAATTTTGGAATAGAATTGAAGCAATTCAGTCTTTAAGGGATGGTCATTCAATCAAATTCACTTTAAAAGATTCCTTATTGTTTACAATTCATGATCTTCCTGCATATGGAACAATATCTGGTCTGTCTGTTCATGGATACCATGGATGTCTTGCTTGCAACTTTAAGGATTTTGTGAGGCACTCAAGAAGTTTGTGTAAGTGTATTTATTGTGGACATCATGCTTACCTTAAAATGGATCATCCATATCATCGACAAAAAACATGTTTCAATGGTCAAGAAGAGAACTGTGAAGTGCCATTGCTAATAACAGGTGATTACATTGTTGAGAATGGACAAAAACAATGTCATTTATTGAAAATAATGGGATTGTTGGAAGTAGATATGATCCATGTAATGAAAGTGGTGTAAAATGGTTGTGCATATTGTATAAGCTACCATACTTTAAGGATATAGCCATCAGGCATACTGTTGACTTTATGCATACTGAGAAAAATATAGCTTATGCTATTATAGAAACTCTTTTTGGTGCTTTTGACACTATTTCATCTCGTGAAGACTTTCGAGAAATAAAGATTTGTCAAAATCTTTGGGTTGAAAAATATAGAAAACTGAGTGCTCCTTATGTCTGGACAAAGGAACAACGTACACAATTCTTACAGTTGATGTCTCAGACCCGCTTTCCCACTGGATATGTGAGTACCAACATTATTAGCCAAACTGACATTAATAACTTAAGAGGTCTCAAGATCCATGACTATCATGTCATAATTGAGAATATTTTATTTATTGTGGTAAATATATTAGGTTTGGAAAAGGGGCCAAGATTGGCAATTATAAGGTTGGGCCTAATATTAAAGAGAATGAGTTTACATGTATTAGATCCTTCAAACTTTTTTTAGTTTGAGAGAGGAGGTTGTTGAAGTCCTTTGTCTATTGGAACGAGAATTTCCACCAACAATCTTTAAAATTTCTATGCATCTTTTGATACATCTAGAATATGAACTAGAGCATTGTGGTTGAATAAGAACTAGATGGATGTATCCTATAGAACGATATATGAAAGTTTTGAAAAAAATTGTCTGTACTAGGGCAAAACCAGAGGGTAGCATGTCTGAGGGATATTCAATGCAAGAGGCCATGGGGTTTTGTACAGAATATATGAAGGATTTTAAAAATGTCAATCGACGTGTATGGGATAATGATGAAGATGAGAGAGTTGCAGGTGAAGTATTAGAAGGAAATGGAAGTCGCTTCAAGCTCTCATATCAAGAAAGAAGTGCAATACATGCCTTTATTCTTCAAAACACATATTCATTTGACAAGTGGCGCAGGTAAAGAAAATTACACTAATTTTTTTACTCAATTGCATTTACACATTCATATTATTAATCTTACTATTTTTACATCATTATTTTATGTAGAAAATATGAAGAAGAGAATCAAATTTGGATGCAACATCGACCTCAAAAGTGCAGACGTCATAATTTTATTGGAGGCGATTCTTTTCCAAAATTTGAAGAATGGATTGTTAATGCAATCAGTGATGCAAAAGAAGAAGGTCAATATATAACAACAGAGGAAAGTGAGCTTTCACAATTTCCACATATATGGGCTATACATTTTAGTGGAATGTGGGCCTATGGTAGTCATTTAAGAGTGTAAGAAAAGGACAAAGGAAAGGCAAATTGTGATTGTGTTGTTAGTGCTGAATTTCTTCATGAAATTGAGAAGAAATTTTATGTTGGATTCATCCAAGAAATTATTCAAGTGGATTTTGGTGAAAACAGTCCTATATTATTAAAATGTAA
>MU226747.1:1112025-1127525 GCA_018584345.1 Thuja plicata | reverse complement strand
TGCAAATACATGACAATTTTTATCAGAGACAGATGAGCCATATGTTTCCCCTCTTCAAATTAATCAATCATTTCTAATTGATGATGTAAGAAGCCCAGGTTGGTCATATGTCATTCAAACAGAGTCTTTTTTGAAATGAAAATTCATGGAAGTTGTCAATGTAATGCCCGATGGACAATATGTTAATTTACAAGAAATGTTCAAAGAAGTGGATAAAGACAATGAAGGATTGTTTGAAGAAGAGATTTTGATTACCAATGAAGAAATTGAGAGAGAGAATGTATTGCAGGTCACAAATGAGGCTGAGGAAGAAAATCAAGAAGATGCAAACACAAGTGATCAAGATTATGATCTTGCTGGAAATGCAGATGATTATTGATGACCCCAATTTTATGATCTTTTATTTAAGACTTTTATGTTGTTTCTAGACTATTCTATGTTTTAAGGACATGGACCATCAAACTGATGCATGTTTTAGAGCTTTAATGTTGAACAAAGTTTCTATATTATGAGAACACTGCTTTGTTTGTTGTTCACAATTCATGATCATTCCACATTTTCTCTTCATTTCCAATATCTTTTATTATCATATGTATGCTAAAAAAATAATGATAGTGCTACTTCTTCATTTCATATTTCCATGATAAGCACTTTCTTTTCGTTGATCTTTTTGAAACAACTGTAGTTGTTCCTATTTTTTACTTGACTGGTGACTATCGCTACTTTTAAATTGATTCCGGTACCTCTGTCATAGATGAACATTGCCATATTATTTCATTGTTATTTTCTTTAACTTCCATATGTAACTCCATGTTGTATGTTTATGTCCTCACTGTTACTGTCTAGATGCATCAAATCCTCACAAAATTAGGCACTGTGAAATACAGTTCTAGGTGCTTTGGTCATGAAATACATATGTAAAAATGTGACTTGGAAACATAGAAAGAGGAAAAAATGTGACTGTATGGTTTCACGATTATTTTAATTTTCTGTGTTTCTTTTCTTATTTTAATTAGCCAGATCAGATTTGAAGTTATTCACATAATTTCCCTCTTAAGATCAGATATAAGAAATGTCTAAACAATATTCAATTTTAAAAGGCATAGAAACATCTGCACATGGTACTCACATACATGCATCCTTGAATTTTCTATTCATCCTATGTTTTTATGTATAATATTCCCAAATGCATCTAAGATTGGTCATCTACCTACTCTGAGTTTTAGAAGTTATAGTATGCATAATCAAATTCAACTCTAATGTTCCCAGGAATTTCATTACTAGAGCTTAATTGAAAGAAAGTAATGAATGGAAGATACATTTGGCTGAATTTCATTGACGCAAATCATGATAAGTTTTATCCTAGCTGCATCCTCTTTTTAAACATTTTTAGAGGTGTTGGTGGCTGTAAAAATTAATTTTCCAATTTGTGTAGGTGGAATAGCATTCTCCCATAATTTGTTATAGTAGATAGATTCTTGTTTCCAACTTAAAGCACAACTTTACCTCTCTGAAAATAGCTAATAATTTTCCAGTTATTAGCATTGAATATTTATCTAACTTAATAGAACTATTATCAACATTGAATAGAACTGTTATCAACATTGAATATTTATCTGCATTTAATAGAACTGTTATCAGCATTGAATAGAACTATTATCAACATTGAATATTTATCACCATTTAATAGAACTATTATCAACATTGAATATTTATCTAACTTTTTGATTCAGCTCATGTAGAAAATTGATTCAGCTCCTGTAGCAACTTTTTGAATGTTGTCTTCTACTAGTGATTGTTGATCTCAAGTGATAGAACTTATTATGTAGTATGGATTTTTAATATTTGATGTTAAACTTTCTACAGTAGTCAATAAAATATATGTACAAACATTATGATTGGTTATTTCATTAAATTTCATTGTGATGAAATTGCCTATTGTAGCTCTTTGTATGAGAATATATTTATTGGATCTAGCCCCAAAAAGCTTTGTCATGATTCAATTTTCTCACCAACAAAACTTCTTTTGTAATGTATCTGATACACTTAGTTTTACAACTAAGAACAATATAGTTTTTGTTTATAATTTTTTCTTGTTGTATCTAACATCATAACATTTTACTGTTGATGAATGTGGATGCATGGACATTTATGGTGAAATTACTATGTAAAACTACAAAATAATGAAACATCTACCCTTATTTCAGCCCCTGAAGGAGCTAATCTCACCATTGTGACTCGCAATAACCATTTTAGAAATCTGACTGTGTTTGATGACCAGACTATATCTTCACGGGCAGAGAAGTGACTGTTGCCAAGAATTAAAATTTTATTGCTTGGTAGTTCATTACATTTCTTCCCCGACCACATATCCTTCTTTTTAAGACTTCTGAGACTCCTCAACCATAAAAATTACGTACAAAACCAACTAACTCCTCCTACAAACTAATTTTCAACTTCCTCTTAACTTGCATAGTCAGTTATATGACTGTTACAGTTAGTTATTCATTTGCATTGTTGTCTAGTTGACAACTAGTTGTCAACTTTGACCACTTTAATATTTCTTGCACCAACCTTCATTTTCCTGCAATAATAATGGGCTAACAATGAGAACTATTTATCATTGTTCACTGGTCATTAAATTTAGTTGATCCTTTGATGCTCCTTGAAATTGTTGGATACATCTTGTAGCAATGTTGACAAGAACTTGAATAACTTTGTGATCTTCCAATTTATGTGTTTGCTAAAAGGTATCATTTAAGGTGAAATTTCCCTTTAATTGCATGTTTCTTCTCTTGATCTGTGTATGTTCATTTATTATATAGTGCTTTGATTAAATCTTGTTCTAGTTTATAGTTGATTAAATATCCCAGTTTTTTTATTCAAACATCTAAAAATTGACGCTTTCTTATTCTGTTATTATCTTTGTATCAAGTTGATAATTTATACATTATTGTTTATTTGGACATCAGGAAATGAGGAGAAAGAATTTAAGGTGTAAATTAGATGATGGTGATCATAATGCTAAAATTCCACTAACAGATTATGAGCGCGATCGTGAAGAATGTGTGGCCAATAATAATGAATGTTTATCATGTCTTGGTTTGCCAAATAGGCAAGTTGTATATCTACTAAGTATTATATTATTTTTTTAATACTATTTAATGAAATTTTATATGAAAAATATTTATGAATATATGATGTAGAGGAAAGGGTAGTGGACCTTATTCACCAACTAAGTTCTTCTATTTGACTTAGAAACCCACACTTCTCCCAAAGGAGCACAATGACGTACTTTATGAGACTCCACCCAATCAAGACTATTTCCAATGCAAACTACTGATAGATTTGAGATGTTTGATGTATATAATGATGGATTAAGGTGGGTTTGAGGTTTCTAGACTCTTATCCCACTCACAATGCCAAAATGTCACTAAACAGTCCTATAGGCCTAATTGCCTTGTCTATTAGCCTTGTCCAACGATAAAATGGATCATAAATCTGTACTTTCCCAAAGGATGAACAAAAAAATGATATATTTGGATACCTTTTTTTCCCTACCACAACATACTACAAGATAACTATAGACTCTTTTGGACCAAGTATGACTGTCCTCACTATGTGACCCCAAAATGCATCAAAATTGGGTGATTTAACAGAGCAACTACTAGTTTTTTATAACCTCAAGAATCCAAACTCTAGAAAGTCTCTCTAAACATCATAAAACCTCTAAATCCAAGACAAATTCAACCAAGAATCTCGGGAACATCAAAGCCCCAAATTACCCCTCTTAAGCCCTTGATTTGAGGATTTCTCCAATCTCACTCTTCCAAACCTTTCCAAGATCAATTGGTGATTTATTAACCATTAAATCCACCATATAATACTATTCGAATCATAAAAAAACCATGTTATTCAGCCCAAACTCCTGCTGCTATACTTGTGCCATCATTTTCCAAAGGAACACTTTTAGTTCTAGCCTGTGATCACACTTTTTAGTCAATTTGCTACATGTATCAGGTTAGATTCATATGACACAAGGTTAATATACATCATTCCATGGATTCTAGGCCTTTGAATCCATGGGATGGGTGTTAGTTATCAAGAAAGCTTCAAAACAAGGAAAGGAAAACTCAAAAATTCAAACTAATTTGCTGATCATGAAAAGTATAGTCATGAAAAATGACTCTCAAACCCTCTAAAATGTGTAACAAATCTTTCAAATAACTTATTGAAACCTTCCACAACTATTCTAGGTTAGATCTCAAAGCAAAACAATAAACATCAATGCAAAACAATGGATTTGCTTGATTAAAACATGAATTTCATTGAATATCAGAGTTGTCTGTACACCTCCAGGCTTCTTGCCCGTACAAAGGGAGTTGTCTACAATATAAGAAATCAAATATTAACTTCCCCAACCATACACAATTGGTTAGAGGGATTAGTTAAGTGATTTAACAATAAAATCCCATTTCCCTCCTAAAGTGACTACTAGCTGTTATACCTTGAATATTTAAACTTTTAAATTTAAAAATGCTTAAAACCTTATTAAATTGGAAACCTTATTACTTAATCACTTCATTCTTATACTCCTAACTACCCAAAAACACCCTTGGACACTGTTGGTCCATATTACATCCAAATTTAACCCATAGAACATATAATTTTAATCTATTTATTTGAATGCCATTGTATGGCATTAAAACATCAAAGGTGCCAATACACTATAATTTATTGGATTTACATTGTTTAAGATCCTTTTGGCTTTCTTGATCCTTTGATCTTCATTAGGTGACTCCCAAGCCTTCATAATCTTCTGGTGTACTTTGAGTGGCTTCATGAATTTCTTGTTTATCCTTGGTGCCCCTGCACCAATATAAGACATGATACAATATTTATTTTTGGTTTTACAGGAAAGAAAAAGAGTGCAGAGAAAATGAAGAGAAACAAAAAGTAGCAAATAAAGATACAATGTTGCCAGTTCGTAAAAGCCAACGCTTATGTGATCCAACAAATGTCGTTGGTGAAAAAGGTAATTCTGATGATGTGGAACCTGATATGGCATATGGTGATGTGCAACCTAATGAAAGTCATGAAAAGAGTCCGCTTGCATTTGATGTGCCTCAGAGTAAACTTGTTGGTAGTGGTTCAACATAAGATGTGTTCACTTTTGTTAAAAGAAAGAAATTGAGTCAAGATTTATATAGATCTACAGAGAGGCATTCAAAAGAAAGAATATTAGAAGGGAAGAAGCCATTCTTGGTTGATGTATCAAGAGATGGTGAACCCACTGGGAAAAATGCTGCAAGGTGGGCCTCTGAGTTGGGCGTAAGATGTAGGGCCCATTTGGATATTTGCAAATCAAATTTTGCAGATCAAGATCCACACCATGTGGAGAATGTTATACAAAAAATGGAAAATTCCTTTGACACTATTAGTGGACAAATCTCGAGAAAATATTACAAGCAGAAGATGAGACTTGTAATGAACAATTTTAGATACATTTGCAAAAAAACAATCATGGAGGGAAAAGAGAGTTTAGACAAGACTCTATCTCCCAAACAGTGGGAAAATTTTAAGGAAAGTATGCATTCTGAAGAATATTTGACAAAGAGTAATAAAGGAAAGAGAGCAAGAGACAGTGTGAAGGATGAATATGCATTTGGCCGAGGTGGGTTGCAGGCAAAAATAAACAAATTTGGAGTAAGTGTATGGATTTTTGGTTTAATTTAAATTATGTTATTTATTTCAATTTTTTTTATTGAACTGACTGTTAAAATTGACATTGTATTTTAGGTGGAAAACGGTAATAGAGAAGCAGGTGCAGAAGATTTGGTCAATTATATGGCAGCACTAGATCTTAATAAATCTAAGAATAGTATGAAGTAGAAGTCTAGTTCATCAACAATGACTTCACAACCATCTGTGGAATGCCCACTAAGAGCCTCTGCAAATCATGTCAACTCAAATGAAGGGTGTGAACATATAATGAAGCACTTACATAGTCTCACTGAGAAAGTTTCACAATTGACTTCCTCGGTTGAGCCTAAGGTTTCTTCATGGAATGATCATAATTTCATGAATTCATATCAGGTAAGAGGCTATATTGATGAGTTAAGTTTGGTTCATAGTAATGTAGCTTTGCATTATTGAGAGCATCATTTTGATCAATGTCTTTATGAGTTTTTATAAATTTTAACTCCATGCAGAACAATTTTATCAAAGAAACACAAAAACAAAAACACCTTGGTGCCAGCAAAGCTGCCGATATCGATAGTGATCATGATGAACTAGTGGACAAGAATGTGCAGCCCAATCTTAGTTGTGTTGAAGCTGAGGTAATATAATAGTTATTTTGGAAAATTTTATAGTTTTTGCATTCTTTACTTTACTTATATTAACCTTTCATGATTAAACCCACATGCAAAGCAATCATATGAACGAAGAACGAAAAGTAAAAGACAACTTTGATAGTGATTATGCTGATTTTGAACATGATGTGCATGATATTTATAGTACTAGCAGTGATAAACTTAAGGTGAGTCAAAGAACAACTATTTTTCATGATACCTTCTAATCTTCTAGTATTTTAAAAGAAAATCATTTATCTTTCTTTCTACAGGTTTATATAATATAATGTTCATGAAGGAATAGTCAAATTTGTTCATAGTTTTTTCTGATTGGTAAAGTAGGGATTGTATTGGTCCAGTTCTCATAAAAACCTAGATAGTAGACCAGGGATTGTACTGGTGTTCTAGGAACATAGACACTGACATTATCATAGAGAAACATAATCTAGATTCTAACTTCATGAACAAGAGAAATTATGGATAATCTATTATAGTAGTCCTTTAAAGTTTATGGTGATTCTTTTATTGAATTAAGTCACCCCTCATTTTTCGACCGACAACTTACATTTACTGACCAGGTTAGGAATTTGACCTGCTGCTACTATCCTGATTTGGATTTTGACCTATATTTTTTAGATTACTGCCCAAAAAGTTGAGTTTAATGAAGCAGCAAACCTTGACCTATGGAAAATACATGTTTGTTTTAACAACAACTGTTCTCTCCTGAATTTTGTCTTCAAGTCAACACCTATTCAGGTATGTAGGAATCAAGAATGAGACTATAAAGCCTCTACTAATCATTGGATCCATTCATAGGCTGGTGTGATTCCTCTTGCAATTTAGAGTGTCACCCAAATTGGAGAGATCATTGGCAAACAACCACAACGTAAGTACTCGCTATGTGGCAGATCAACAAGAATCTCTAGGAAAAATGAAGAATGTTGTGCTTATAGGTGAGGCACAAAAAATACCATGAAGAAATAACGCATCTCAAAGCGCCTAGAATTTGGAAATCTAGGATTGTAAGGTATCTTGTTGTCACTTATTCTTGACCTTCATGCAGGTTAGTTTGAATCTACTACTTCATCTGCCAAGCATTATGGTCTTCCAGTCACAAGTCCTTTTAGTTTATGATGCAATGGTGGTGGTTGGTGACCCCATTGATCATGTCTGAAAACAATCCATCTCCTATTGGTAACAATTTCTCACTTCCAAAGCCCTCTCAAGGACTCACCTTCTAGGATACCCCAAGTGCGCCTAGTGCTTCCCAAATACCATATCTTCACTCAAGAATTCAACCTCCATTTTAAATCCATAAATCATCTCTTTATGGCCCATATACCATGTTCCAGCAACCCATTAAGTCTGGACAACCAATTCCTTACCCAACTCTCACATTTACCCCTTAAAGCTAGTAGCCCACTAGTCACTATTTTGCCCTTTTCTCCAACTTTTCCAAAAAAAATAAGGAAACTAAAACATGATTCAGATACCCTTTTGGGATCTTTAAATCCTCCCAAATATTTATTATAGACTCCTTTGGACCATACCCAAGATCCAATACTCATGTAGCCCCAATCTAGGCCTAATTCTCCACATTTACAAAGCAAACCATAACTCCTCTCACTCCCATGACTCCAAAGGTCAAAAAAGTCCCCCTAAAGGTTCCCAAATAGAAAATTTTCAAGTTCATAAGGTTCTACCATTCACCTATGGCCTTAGCCACTAAACCCTTATTTCTAGGGTCACACACCTAGGGTCTACTCAACAAGACCTCTCCAATCCACTTCAGACCAAACCAACTGCATAAACACTCCACTATAGACCCCCACATGTAGGATCCATCACAAAAATCATTCTTCCTTGAACCAATCCTCTTCATAACTGACTGGTGTCAAATCAGGCTAGGCTCTCTGTCAGCAAACTCCAACCATACTTGGTTCTTCAACACACTCTTCCATCTCCTACATAAGCCAAGCATGGAACAAGAAATATATTACATCTTCAATCTCTCCCACCAATCATAGTGACTATTGATAAAAATGTCACGATTCAAAGATGCATACTTATAACCACCTTTTATTATATTATTTAGTGAAATGAATATTTAGATCTCGAGCGTTGAATATTTTTGCATATTATCTTCATTGATATGTCTGATACGTTGATACCCATCAATGTTTCTATCCTAGATCAAGTTGTTCTTTAAAAAATCTCATTATAAAATGCTTTTAGCAAGCCATCAAAATCAAAGTCTTACAATTTATCAGCACTCATACTCCCACAATCATCAAGAAAGTGAGTTGAGAAAACTTCTTATTATTATTATGAAATGTATTGGAGACTCAGGAAAGTAACAAACATTCACTAAGAGAAAATCATGGAAAATATGACTGTCAATAAACAAAGATTAGGATTATGATATGAATACCCACTTACAGTTAAAACACACTTTGAAAACCTGAAGTGCCTGATAATGAGATAGTGACAGCTATCACAATATCATTTAATTGACAGTAAATTCATTGAATACAAGAAAATAACATAATTCTTGATAGACATTAACATATTTCACTCCCTTAGCAACATGCTTAGTGGAAATTTAAAGATGATAAACACTAAAATATCTGTAAATATCTGGAAGAACCTAGAAACACATTACAACAATAAGATAAATAAGAGAAAACAGTAGGAGAAAACATAAAATAAATGAAATATTACCATAGCCTCTATTTTAAATAAACTGGGCATGTTTCAGCCATGAATAAATTTTTTTTCATGTCCTTCTAAATATGATGTTTTCTCATTTTTCTTTCTTTATGCTGAACTTTCCATGCCCACAACATAACCTAGCTACTTTATCTTTTACTACTTTGACATCATCTCAATTTGAATTTATATAATTTACCATTCCAACATTTTATATTTTGGGTTTCCACTATTAACATCATAAATATCTAATAAAAGTGTATTTGATATTTAGTTATATGATGCCAAAAGGTTTTTTTATCATGGGTTCATTTTTTAAGAATAGAAAAATAATTATATAAGACAATATTAGATTAATTTTGCAAATCTTTTCAAAATTTCAGCGCAAGAAAACATAGTACCAATTAGTATATTATCAATTGAACATGATTATATTTGTAGTAAACATTTATTAGGTGTGAGGCCCAAGAACAATATACCCACTATATAAGCACAATATAATGTGAATTCTTGTGGTATTCCTCTTTTGTTAGAGGGTGGCAGAGATTCATCATTCTAAAACTTTAAAACAAAGAATTGTTGACTGTGTCTAACTAGTCACTGTTTTAGAGACACTAGTCCAATATTCTTCAACTAAACACTATGAAAATGATAAAAGGAATGTAAGGGAACATGAAAAAAAACAAATACAATGTCCTACATTATTCCTACACCAAGATCATACTCCAAACTAACATAACAACTCGCTGTTCAGACTGTACCCGTGGGACAGTGAAAGGATTTGCATTAAACAGTTTAGTTTTATTGATTTAAAACTTCTACATTGCTTGGTCAAATCATACCAACTCCAAACTCTCTCATACTCGACAAACTCTCTTCAAAATATCCAGACAAGGCTAATAACCCCTTGCCTAACCGTAATAGTCAGTTATTTGACTGTTGTCAGTTAGTTACAACTACAAATCTGTTGAGATTTGTTGCCTAGTTGACACTAAAGTGTCAACTTCAACAAATTACAATCATTAATCCTTCCACCACATTATATTAACCTTTCTAAAGGTTCATAAGCCTATCAAACTCCCTAAAACTCTTATATCCCCTTACAAGCCTTACTAGGCCTAAATTGCCAACATGGGCAAATTATGAATTTTGGCACTCTTAGTGCTTTTACAAGATTTTATTAGCTCTAATGGCCACATTACATTTATTATAGACCCTATAGGCCTTTAGATTCCCTTAGTAGACTAGGATCAACAAAATGACCCTCATGACCCCTCTCTAGGTGCATTATAGCCTTATGATGCTATTACCCCTATTACATTACCTTTATAGTTTAGGCTCATTACATTAAGATGAATCAAATACAAAATGGATCATGGATCCAATTACATTCAATTTTGATCTTTCATGATCATTTGTCTTTCACGAGTCTACATGACTCTCCTCTCATGCTTTTGCCAGGGTGCCCTGCACCAGTATAGATTCTAAAGTTGTTTGAAAAGGCTTTGATGATTGTATAACATGAATTTGACCTTAAAACACCTAGGCATCTTTTCCAACAGCTCAATATTAACATTACTTTATCTGGTCTAGTTGTTTCGCAAGTTATCATAATCTAAAACTGCATGGGTTTTATCTTTAAAATGAAAAATTTCATCATCCTTAAGTCATCTTCAGCAGTGTTCTCTAACTCAAAAAAATTGTATGTCCTAGAACCCAAATTTTGGAAAGCATATGGATTTTGATCTCAAAACACGTACCCTTAAAATTTGTTGACATACTTTAGTGAGTAAAAATCAACTCTTCAGATTGGTTAATCTTGGTCTACTATTGATAATCCTGGATTTTTCTGCAAAGGACTTTATACACTATTACTCTACAAACTCTAGACATCAATCTATGATTCTTCACCAACAAATGATAATCCTCTTTGAGGCATGCTTGTTTCTTTGATACCAACAAGATTTAACAAATAGTTGTGATAGTCTGCAGCCATTAGAAACCTGAAAGTAACTTCAGCAAGCTAAATTTGACAACACACTGATAACTGAAACAAAGTCTGGACCATAAAAAAACTTATGGACAATACTGAAAGAACACCCAAAAAAACTAATTATTTCTTGGATCTATCTTTCTAGACATTCATTTTCCCCTATGCCAATCACACCTTTGCTGTCCAGTTAAACAAAAGTTACTAACTCTCTAGGCCCAACACTTATTTTTTGAAATTCCTTGTCAATACTAAAAGAGCTTTATAGAAAACCATGAGATATTTAGAATTAGGCCAACATAAATAATAGTGACCGATTACATTTACTTGAAAATTTTACCAGCCTTTTTCATAAATCAATTTTGTGCATATCTTGCAATCGTGAAATTCCACAACATGACATCTCTCTAGGAATTTTGTCAAACTGTTCACATGCCTTGTCTATTCATTCATATTTTGGATACATGTCTACCAGAGCATTTTGAGCTATAATATCTGACAAAAACCCTCTTTCCATTATGCTTTGATGGATCTTGATGCCCTGTTCCAAAGCTCCAATTTTGGCATAGGAAGCAAGGATGCTGGCAAAGGTTGTATAATTCAGCTTTACACCTACTATGCTTCCACATTTTGCATACATGTCTACTTGGGTAGTTCAGCCACAACATTTGACAAAGTTCTTCCATCCTTTACCTAAAATATATAAAAAAGCCCCCCTTCTATGCTTTGATGGAGGACACTGTCACAGGTTGGGAAATATGGCTTTACAACTGCCAATTGTATTTACTTGAAATTTTATCTGAGCAGTTACTCATGCCTTGTCTATGCTTCCACATTTTCCACACATGGGCAGTTACAAATGCATTGTATATCCTTCCGAATTTTGCATACATGTCTACCTGGGCAGTTACCCATGCTTTGTCTATGGTTTCACATTTGTGCATTATATATCCTTACAAATTTAGGAAGCATGTACCTGGGTAGTTACAACCACAACATTTGACAAAATTATTCTATCCTTTACGTATAATATATGACAAAAAAAATCCCTTCCACCATGCTTTGTTGGATGTCCTTACCCTATTCCAAAGCATAATGACAAAGTTACAGTTTCTTAAAAGTTTCAACAGTGTATTTAATATATCCATTTTCTGCGTTTTTTGCAATCATAGAATTCCATTTGATGACATCTCTTTGAGCCATTCTGTCAAACAGTTCACATGCCTCATCACTGAACTAAGAAATATCTTCCATTGTCTTTTGATGTGAAATAGGTCAGAGAAAAACATTAAGAGAAGATTCATGTTTGTGGGTAGCAAAGACTGTGAAAACATAATAGAATTTTATTTTAGATTCCAAAGCATACAGTGATATCATGTTCAAATTCTGAAGTTCCAAAATAATTCTTTGAAAGAATCTTAAAATGTTGTTGTCTGTTTGTTGAATCTAGTTATAAATTTTATCAAACATATTCTCCAATAAAGAAATTCTAAATTTCTCTCCAAACTGAATTCAAACATGTGCACAAACAAGAGGTTGCAGATGTAAGCAATGGTCAAATTATATTTAAGAACTACACAAAAGGTATTCAGTGAGAATGAAGAAGAGAGAAAAATTAAGCTTTTAGTAAGTTAAAATGGCATTGGATTTGGATGAAGAAGAAGCAGTTTATGTATATATAGATTCATTGGAATTAATGAAACCCATTGGTAAAAGGCCCCATAGCCCCAAGAAAAACAAAACCACATTGGTTAGAAAACATGATCATTCTAAATTATGAATAAACTTAAATATGTAGGCCATAATGAGTTTCAAAAAGAGCTCATACCTTATATAAAATTTTTCAAGTGGAAAGTTAAATATATTATAGATTAGTGCCAAAATACATCACTAGCAACCATGACTTAGTAGACAAAATGTGTTAGAATGAATTTAGAATAATTGAGAGGGGGGGGGGGGGGGGAATTAGTTATCCTTAGGTCCATATGTGCCCATATAAANAAATGTGTTAGAATGAATTTAGAATAATTGAGAGGGGGGGGGGGGTGGGAATTAGTTATCCTTAGGTCCATATGTGCCCATATAAAAATTTATACCACTTCAACAACTTAGATATGCTCGACAACAATAAACAACAAAAGTGTGCAGTTTACTGTACTAATGAAATAAGCTTACAAAAACTTAACAATAAAACACAACATAAACATTCACACATTTTGATACCATGATTTAATGTGGAAACCCAATATGGGAAAAACCACCAGTAACATGCTACCAAAATTTCAGTCTTCCAAAGTGATGCCCTGTTAGGAGCCAACTCTGTTAAAGGTTACAAAACACACTGTCAAATGTGACCTGGTTAAAGGATTTAATCACCCTGTCAGGAGTGGTCTTGTTAGAGGAATTAGAACATTCCAATCTAAATGTCACCTTGTTCAAAGGATTTATACAATGACTGTTAGGTCAACTTGGTTAAAGGATTTGAATTGATACAATGGTTAGAAAGTAATCAGTAGGTGTGATCTGATACATACAACTTACTTTGCAAATCCAAATCTAGTTTTAGCTCTAATACTAATTCACTGAGTGGCCTCCATTTTCATCTCAAACTTCAGATCTGCTTGGAAATCCATCAAGCAATCTCTCCGCTTCTCTGCTCAGGCTTCTCTGCTAGGTTTTGCCAATCAGTCAATTAACCATGCAATACTCTTGCATACAACTTATCCTTATGCTCGGATACAATAAAAATAACTACAATAGGTTATATTATACCTCTTCATCTAGGTCAAATAGATCTTTTTCCACTTAATCAAGATCGTAGATCTTAGGTTAGGTCAGAACCAACGGATCTTTCCATCATTACATTTAATTTACTTCTCCAATACAGTTATTAATTAAACATTGAATCCACGCATTAATAATGGTTTCCCATGCATTAAATGAGTGTGGATCAATATTAATTAACAATGCATATCCCAATAAAATCAACTATGTCGGCCATCGATCTCAAATCTCATCAATTAATAAAATACTGTTGCTCAGCTTCCTCTATCTCCCTCGACATTTCACTGGCGCTCGGCATCATATTTACTTTGCTCGACATCACCTTTCACTTTTCTCAACATCAACTTTGCTTTGCTCGGCATCGACCTTCCAAAGAACTGTTAGTGAAAGATAAACAACATATCACTTTGCCAAAGTGCCAAATGATCAAGTACCCTAGTGTATACTCATAACTCAACCATTTCATCGGTCTTCTTGTTATCCTATTCTTCAAATCTTCATCAATCAATAGATATGGTACTCAAACATACAATAATAGTCTCACCAGATAAGGTTTGACATCAATGAAAAAATAACAATTGTCTACATTGTAGCAATCTTTCCGACAATCTCCCTCTTTGGCATCGATGGCAACACTAAACTGTAAAACAATAATTTCCAACCAAAGTTACCAAACAATCCAAAAAGTGCATGTGTTCCTTGATATGAACAAATATTCATTAATTTATTTAGCTTCATTCTGATTCTCATATGTAAAATATTACTCCCTCTGTGCCTGTAATCACTTTGATATCTTTCTGTGTCTATTCATCTCCCTCTTTCAGTTGTTTTTATCAATCATTTGTTTTAGCAATCATCTCTCTCTTTGACAACAATGCCAAAGATGTTGACATCATCATTATGTAGATTCATCTTGTTCTAATATTTGTATCATGCTATTCCTGTCATCTTTGGTTATGACTGATCTTCTTTTCTATTCTTGTCTTCTACTTCATAGTTTTTAGGCAGCATCCTAAAAATGTGACTCATTGTGCATCAATGTGTCAAGTGTTCTGATTAAAACATTTGATGCAATAGTGCCATTCAGAACTAGTTAGCCTCTGCTAGGGGAATCATCCCCAATTTACCTCTTAGATACTCATGAGCATCCTTGGGCAATGATTTTGTAAATATGTCTGCCAACTGTTCCTTAGTCTTCACATATTCTAGTCTCACTTCCTTCTTCTGAACTAGCTCCCTCAAGTAATGATACTTGATAGCTATATGTTTTGTCTTAGAGTGCATTATAGGATTTTTAGAAATATTAATTGCACTCGTGTTATCACAATATATGACAATTGGTTCTGTGATCTCCTCCTTCACACCTTTCAATAGTATTTTCAACCACACAATGTTTGAACAATTAACTGCTGCTGCCACATACTCGACTTCAGCTGTAGATTGTGAGGTGCAATTCTGTTTCTTGCTTGTCTAGGAAATTAATCTTTTCCCCAAAAGAAATGCTCCTCCTATGGTGCTTTTTCTATCATCCACATTTCCAGCCCAGTCAGAATCAGTATAGACTCTGAGTTCAAACTTGTCATTCCTTTTGTAATATAGGCCATAATCTTCTGTACCTTTCAAATATCTCAGAATTCTTTTCACTGCCATTATATGTGTCTCTT
>MU226747.1:1095299-1111975 GCA_018584345.1 Thuja plicata | reverse complement strand
CAGTCAGAATCAGTATAGACTCTGAGTTCAAACTTGTCATTCCTTTTGTAATATAGGCCATAATCTTCTGTACCTTTCAAATATCTCAGAATTCTTTTCACTGCCATTATATGTGTCTCTTTTGGATCAACATAAAATCTAGCAACAATTCCAACTGCTAATGCAATATCAGGTCTACTGTGTACAACATATTGCAGCTTACCAATCATTGATCTATACAGTGTTTGATTTACCGCTTTTGTATCATCATTCTTTGTCAACTTCTATCCAATAGCCATGGGTTTACTCACTGGTTTTGAATCTTCCATAACAAAATTTTTCAGTATCTCCTTGACATATTTTGATTGAGTAATATAGATACCATTCTTCATTTGATGTATTTGTAAACCAACAAAGAATTTTATCTCACCAAACATAGACATTTCAAATTTAGTTTGCATCTCTTTTGAAAATGCTTTACATATCATATCTTGTCCACTGAATATGATGTCATCAAAAAAAATTTCAGCCAATTAAATTCCTTTACCTTGCTCTATTTTCAAATACAGATTGCTATTGTCATTAGTTCTTGCAAATCCAATCTTCATTAGATAATTGTGCAATCTTTCATACCATGCTTTGGGTGCTTGTTTCAATCCATATAATGCCTTGTGCAATCTGCAAACCATGTTCCTCTTGCTTGGGTCAACAAATCCATCAGCTTGTTCAATATATTCTTCCTCTTCTAATATCCCATTTAGAAATGTTGACTTCACATCCATTTGATAGACTTTATATCCTTTGTAGGCTGCATATGTAGGTAGAGTTCTTACACCCTCCAATCTTGCAACTGGGGAAAATGTCTCTCCATAGTCAATTCCTTCCTCTTGTGTAAAACCTTTGCATACCAGTCTTGCTTTATTCCTTGTTACCTCTCCATGTTCATTCAGCTTGTTTCTGAATACCCACTTAGTACCAATTACATTTTTGTTGTCAGGTCTTGGTACTAGTGTCCATGTCTTGTTCTTTTCAATCTGGTCTATATCTTCATTCATGGCTTGAATCCAGTCTTCATTGTCTAAAGTATATTTTATTGTCTTAGGCTCAAAATCACATATAAAACATGTGTCTTCTGTTAATTTGCTTCTTGACATAACTACAAAATCCTTTGCTCCTATGATTTGATCAGGTTTATGGTGTCTTCTCACATATTTTGCCAAAGTAGGTTTTTTCTCAGCTTCAGTTTGATCATTCATGTTCAGTTTAGGGTGAAACCATGATTCAACATCTCCATTAGATAGCTCAGCATTCACCTCCTCTTTCCTGACAATTTCATTTTATGTCTCGGCAGGTGTGGACTGTTGCTCGGCAACTTCATTTTCAGTTTTGTTAGAATCCTCCTCTTCAGGATAAGTGAATGATCTGTAACTTTCAGGCTCAATCATGCTTTCAGCTTCATTTCTCTCTGCATATTCATCAATTCTAACATTTGCACTTTCCACAATTTTATTAGTGTTAGAATTCAAGCATTTTTATGCCTTACTCTTAGTAGAATATCCAAGAAATATGCCTTCTTCTCCTTTAGCATAAAGTTTACTATTTCTGTTATCCTTCAGTATAAAACATCTACTCCCAAAGACTTTAAAATAACTTATAGTAGGTGCATATCCATACCATATCTCATAATTTTAGTATTTGTACCTTTCTTGACTTGTACTCTGTTCAAGGTATAAACTGCTGTACTTATAGCTTCTCTCCAATATTTCTGTGCAACATTTTTCTCCATCATTAATGTTCTAGCAAAATCCATGATAGATCAATTTCTTCTTTCAACTATACCATTCTGTGGTGGTGTCCTAGGTGTAGACATCTATCTTTTTATCCCTTGATCTTTGCAGAACATGTTAAAATCATTATAAATGAACTCACCTCCTTTGTCAGATCTCATACATTTCAGAATATTACCTGTTTCCTTTTCAACTTTTGCCAAGTACCACTTAAATAACTGGAATGCATCAAATTTTTCTTTAAGAAACATAATAGTCATCATCCTAGAGTAGTCATCTACAAATAGAATAAAATATTTGTCTCCACAGTAACTTTTCTCACCAATAGGTCCACAAAGGTCAGTATGAACCAATTCCAAAATATTCTCAGAAGTATGAGTTTTGCTCTTAAAGATAGATTTTCATTTTGCCCAATTGACATTGCTTACACATTGCATTCTCGGGTTTCTTTAACTTAGGAAACCCTCTAACCTTTTTCAATTTACTTATTATTACCAAGTTATCAAAGTTAACATGACATAGCCTCTTATGCCATAACCAAACATCATTATATTGTGCAAACAAGCATGTCTCTTCAGCTAAATTTAGATAGAACAAATTACCTTTTGTTTGCTCACCACCTAGAACTAATTCTCCATTGGCATCATAGATCTTTGCGTTCCTGTGATGGAATTCAACTCTGTAACTAGAAGTGTTTAGCTGTGAAACACTCAACAAGTTATACTTAAGATCATCAACCCAATACACATCATCACATCTAATCTTGTCAGTCAATTGAATTGATCCTTTTCCTTTAACTCTACAAGGTGTATCATTACCAAACTTAACATATCCACCCTTACATTGATCTAAGGTTTCAAATTTTTCCTTATCACCAATCATGTGATGTGAACAACCACTGTTAATGATCCAACAATCACCTTTACTCATATAAGAAATTAGTACAGTTTTCTCATCATCATCAAAATCATCTTTCATTGCATCATACACAACTTCTATATCATTTTCATCAGATTTATTAGATTCACTGTCATAAGCTTCTTTATCTATATAACAAGATTTCTTACCTTTGTCTTTGTAATCCTTGTAATTTCTATAGTCTCGGTCATCCTTTCTGTCTTTGTACTTGCTGTCTCTTCTTTCAACTTTCTCATTCTTGTCAGGACATCTAGCAGCAATATGACCAACTTTGTTACAAGAAAAACAAATAATAGGAAGTTTACCTCTGAATTTTCCTTTTCCTCTAGCTAGTCTCCTTGCCATAAGTGCCTCACGCTCTTCCAGATCATTATCTAAAGTTTCACTGTCACTTCTCACACATTTATTTCCTTTCCTTGATTTCTTGATGACCGTCTAGGACTTGAATGTAGATTCAATAGCTTGTGGAGTATAGTTATCAAAATTTGACATCTCAAATGCTGTAAGTCTGCCTACCAAAATTTCCAGAGTCAAATTGTTGTTAGGAGTACATCTCAGTTCTTGAATTGTAGATACTCTAATAGCATAAATAGGAAGAAGTGTTCTCAATATCTTTCTCATGATAGTGTCGTCATCAATGGTTCCCTTAGCTCCTCTAATATCATTTACATCTTCCTTTATCCTATCATAATATTGCACTATATTTTATCCTTCTTGCATTTTTAAATCATCAAACTTACCTCTCAAGCTTTCAGATTTGGCTCTTAGTACATTCGTATCACCTCCATATATAGTTTGAAGAGCATCCCACATCTGCTTTGCGCTTGTACAGTCCTTGATGTCTTCAAATTCATGATAGTTCAGAGATGATGCAAGTTCCAACATTGCTTGATTATGTTCATGCTTTTCTCTTAATTGTGTAGCATTTAGAACTCCAGTAGGGGCTACATATTCTATTTCAATATGTCATTTAGCAGAATCACCAATACCAGCCAAGTGAAGTTTCATCAAACTTTTCCATGCAGGACAGTTTTCCTTGTTAATCTTAGGTCCTTCCCTTTTATACATCTTGATCTTTATCTCCAAGTAACTTAAAATTTTTTCAAGAGAACAAGGATCTGATACCAATTGTTAGAATGCATTTAGAATAACTGAGAGGGCGGGATCAGTTATCCTTAGGCCCAGATGTGCCCATATAAAACTTTATACCACTTCAACAACTCAGATCTACTCGGTAGCAATAAACAACAAAAGTGTGCAGTTTACTGTACTAATGAAATAAGCTTATAGAAACTTAACAGTAAAACACAACATAAACATTCACACATTTTGACACCATGATTTAACGTGGAAACCCAATATGGGAAAAACCACCAATAACATGCTACCAAAATTTCACTCTTCTGAAGTGATGCCCTGTTAGGAGCCATCCCTGTTAAAGGCTACAAAACACACTGCCAAATGTGACCTGGTTAAAGGATTTAATCACCCTATCAGGAGTGGCCTTGTTAGAGGACTTAAAACATTCCAATCTGAATGTCACCTTGTTCAAAGGATTTACACAATGACTATTAGGTCAAACTGGTTAAAGGATTTGAACTGATACAATGGTTAGAAAGTAATCAGCAGGTGTGATCTGATACATACAACTTACTTTGCAAATACAGATCCAGTTTAAGCTCTAATACTAATTCATTGAGTGGCCTCCATTTTCATCTCAAACTTCAAATCTGCTTGGAAATCCATCAAGCAATCTCTCCGCTTCTTTGCTAGGTTTTTCCAATCAGTCAATTAACCATGCAATACTCTTGCATACAACTTCTTCTTATGCTCGGATACAATAACAATAACCACAGTAGGTTATATTATACCTCTTCATCTAGGTCAGATAAATCTTTTTTTTCTTAATCAAGATCGTAGATCTTAGGTTAGGTCAGATCCAACGGATCTTTCCATCATTACATTTAATTTACTTCTCCAATACAGTCATTAATTCAAAATTGAATCCATGTGTTAATAATGGTTTCCCGTTCATTAAATGAGTGTGGACCAATCTTAATTAACAATGCATATCCCAATACAATCAACTATGTCGGCCATAGATCTCAAATCTCATCAATTAATAAAATACTGCTGGTCGACTTCCTCTGTCTCCCTCAGCATTTCACTGGCGCTCGACATCATCTTTTCTTTTCTCAGCATCACCTTTTGCTTAGCTCGACATCGAATTTTATTTTCTTGGAATTGACCTTCCAGTGAACTGTCAGTGAAAGATAAACAACATATCACTTTGCCAAAGTGCCAAGTGATCAAGTACCCTGGTGTATACTCATAACTCAACCATTTCCTCAGTCTTCTTGTTATCCTATTCTTCAAATCTTCATCAATCAATAGATATGGTACTCAAACATACAACAATAGTCTAACCAGTTAAGGTTTGACATCAATGACAAAATAACAAATGTCTACATTGTAACAATCTTTCCAACAAAATGTTCCCACAAAATTGATACAATTGACATTAGCAAGATATGTCATTGAAAATCAAAAGACAATATGTTATTGCCCAAAATAGGTTAGCCAAAAAATGCCACCAAGTACAAACTCCATGTACAATCTCGAGCAACCATCTATGCTGCAAGCATGAACTCTGTATTGGCCAGAACCCAAGCATTAGATGAGGAGTGCAGAAAATCCCAAAAAATAAAGGAAGGTTTCTTGAACCAAGAGTTCATATTGGCTGAGTTTGTGATACCAAGTTTTTTCCATTATCCTCCATCCTGTATCGTCTTATGCATATTGTGATTTTCAAAAGTGATCGGCTTTGGCATGACCAAAATATCAAAAAGGGGTGAATGGTAAAAGCATTTTGTTAGCCTAGTTCCATTGGTTGGGGCCCCATTAGAACATCGAGGGTTTTATCCTTAGTTGACAAATCCAAGTCAAGAGTTGGCATTGCCAATTGCAATTGAGTTATGTCCCTTTCAAGCATCAATTTTTTAATGCTATGTAAAAGGCAAAAAATGTTTTGATTAGATAGAAATGAAAATCTATTAAAATTATACAAGTTAGTCATTCCCTGGGCAAGCCAAAAGTAAAGGGTTGAAAAAGAGGCAGTGGGCTATCGTGGCATTGGCTGAGGCAAGTTGTGTCATTAGCTTTTGTGAATCCACTTGTCCATAGTTTTTATAGTCTTCAATACACTAATAATGACCATGTTTCCATATAACTTGTGTGGTTTCACTGTAAAACATGTCCAAGTAGAAGAAACATCTGGTTAACAACATTCTATATTTGATTTTGTTTCTCTTTGCCACACCCTTTGATCTAGTGGCATCTTTGAGATAACCATTATTAAAAATTGAAAGGCTCATGCAGTTCTACTAAACTCTGGTCCCTCATTACCCACCCTCATAACGTGGGGAGTACATCTTGTAAATGATATTGGATCTAGAAAACAATGATCATATGATGGTCTAAGTTGAAAATCTATCTTATCAGTAACTGATATTAAACCTTAAGGTCTACATCATATACATTAGATGATTAGCTTGTATTTTATGCAAGCTCACAATGCTTGTATTTGAACAAGCATCTACCAGACATGCAATTTGAAGCGCAATCCTAAATTCTCTCACAAGTATTATTCTCAAATATATATGTTTATAATTCTTTTAGATAGGTTATGCCTTTTCATGCAAAGGTGATCATCATAAAATTCCCTCTTAACGCTCTCCCACAACATTCTAGTTAATTATTTTTTAAGTAAATAAATAAAAATACAACCAAATTAAAAATTTGCTTTCAACCATTTTTCAAATTGTTAATTTTTTTCCCAGCGCATATAAGGAAATAAAATAAAATTAAAAGTTTTCTTTGTCCCAATTTCAAATCATTCATGTGCCAAAAAAGCAGCGTGCTAGGTTGTGTATGTTAATATGCCATAGATCACTCTAATAAATCCATGTAGGATTTTGTTTGGTCATTGCTGTTTGAAGTCAATGTCACAGAATAAAAGCCTAACTTGCAGTCTTCTAGTGCTAAATCTTTGGGATCATTTAAGTCCAAGATTTAGATAAATTTAGGAGATGTGAATATGTCATATTCACAATGACATTAAAATTATTAGCCTCATATTATTATAATTGAGATTGGCAAATAGTGTCAGACCTTTTGGGAAAGCATTATATCAATACAGGAAAAAGGTTGTATTTGTTTCTTTCCTAGCCCCTCCACTTTGAAACCAACGATTCTTTTTAGAATAAATATGACATATGAATTTTAAAGCACTAAATAATTTTTTTATTGAAAAATATAAATCTATTCAAGTTACAGGTCTATAAACTCTTCTCTGGAGGATATGGATAGAAGTGGCCAATTGAATATGAAGCATTGCCTAAGTGTAAAGTAGTGAACTTGCTGTGATTATACCATATTCAGGGATTCAGTCAACATAGATCTAAAGCTGTTGCCTAATTGTAGAAAAACTTAATTGATATGGTGCTGTCAAGTGAAGTGCTTTACAACTCAGATCAAACATAGAAATAGCCTGGCAGATTTTTGTAGTCTTTTCCATTTAGATCAGGAACTCATCTAGTAGAATTTATGGTTAAATTTTCCAATGTATCTTTAGGTAAGAGTTGATAACCAATATGATGGTCATATGGATTTAATTTCTACCATTTTTCAAATCGTTAATTGTTTTCCCAGCACATATAAGGAAATAAAATGAAATTAAAAGTTTGCTTTGTCCCAATAATTTCAAATCATTCATGTGCCAAAAAAGAAGCATGCTAGGTTGTATATGTTAATCTGCCATAGATCACTCTAATAATCCATGTAGGATTTTTTTTGGTCATGACTGTTGGAAGTCAATGTCACAGAATAAAAGCCTAACTTGCAGTCTTCTAGTGCTAAATCTTTGGGATCATTTAAGTCCAAGATTTAGATAAATTTAGGAACTATGAATATACCACTAAATATATTTATATAATAAGGGTTAGAGTTATGGTTAGGATGTACGGTTGTGGGTTAGGGTGATTTTTAGGGTTAGAGTTATATTTAGGGTGATTTTTGTGGTTAGGATGTACGATTAGGGTTAGGATTAGGGTTAGGGTGATTTTTATGATTAGGATGTACGGTTATGGGTTAGGGTTAGGTTTAGAGCTAGGGTTAGGGTTAGAGTTAGGGTTACTATTAGGGTTAGAGATAGGGTTACAATTAGGGTTAAGGTTAGGGTGATTTTTATGGTTAGGGTTAGTGTTAGTGTTACAGTTAGGATATTTTTTACGGTAAGGATTTGGGTTGGGGTTGGAATTAGGATTAGGGTTAGAGTTAGAGTTAGGGTTAGGATGTCCAGTTTAGGAATAGGATGTAGGGTGAGGGTTAGGATTAGTATCATCTTAATGGTTAGATCAAGGGTTAGGGTTATAATTAGGGTTAGGGTTAGGGTTATAGTTAGGGTTACGGTGATATTTATGTTTAGGATGTATGGTTATGGGTTTGGGTTAGGATTAGAGTTAGGTTTAGGGTTAGGGTGATCTTTATAATTGATCTTGTCTTCATTTGCATGTACTCTCTTTTAGGAACTTAGATCTTGACATTATTTTGATCTTTTATTATTTCTTGTACTTGCATGGATAAAAACAATAGTTGTATTTCATTTCCTAATTTATGCACTGTCAACAAATCTTTTTCTACTTGGGGATTTTGTGAATTATATTTCTACACTAGTGACTAAATTTCATATTTAGAAACTTATGATTATATTATATTTGTGGTCTTTCATTATCTATGTAATATAATGTGTTATTTTTTTCTTTTTGCAGAAATGTGTTGATAAACTCAAAGGGGATAAATTTAAGGTGTTGGATCCATATGATGGTGATGCTGTGGGCATTGAGAGGATTCACTCTCTATCTATTGTACATGGAATCAACTTGAAAGAAATAGGAGATGCAAATGTAAATATTGTAAAGGTCACAAGTAACGTACCCCTTTCTTATGAAGACAAAATAGATGAAGCTTTTCGTCTAAAAGAGAAAGAGGGAACCTTCACACGATGACCACTAAAGCATTTGAAAAAAATGACATAGTTGATCAACATGTTTATCATGTTCTAGTTGTTACACATCTTGGCTCAGTGCTTTATATTTGAGACAACTTTGATATTTTTGATTATATTTACGTATATACTCTTTGGATAACTTTGACAACTTACTTATATATTTTGGCACCCTCCATACTTTGAATGACAAATGTTTTTATTTTAATTTTTATATTTGCATTAATTTTTTATATGAATTGATTATCTTTATTTATCATGATGTTGAATCAATCTTTTAACTTTACTTGGTTGTAGTTTGTTCATGTGTAATATTTTTTAATTTTATGTTATGCTTTATAATTCAAGTTTAATATGATATTTTTTTTACATAATTAAATTCATGGTATTTAAAATATTATTCATTTCACGACTAAATAAATGACCGAACAAATGACCAAATAAACAACCAAATAAATGATGAAATAAATGACCAAATATATGACCAGATATATGACTAAATATATGACCAAATATATGACTAAATATACAACCAAATAAATGACCAAATAAACAATCAAATATACGATCAAATATATAACTAAATATATGACCAAATAAATAATCAAATATACAACCAAATTAATGACTCAATATTCGACCAAATATATGACCAAATATATGACTAAATTAATGACTCAATATACGATCGAATATACGACTAAATAAATGACTAAATAAATGACCAAATATACGACTAAATATAAAACTAAATATATGACTAAATAAACGACTAAATATATGACCAAATAAATGACTAAAATAGTTTAGTCATAAATTTGGTCACGAGATAAATGACCGACAATAAACTACCAGTGATCACGTGAAAAAATTTAGTCATTTATCTATAATTTTTGGTAGTTTATTTGGTCATATATTTCTATTTTTGTACTAGTGACAACATGTTCAACAATAACATTCCCCTCTTATTGATATTATGATACAGATTTAGGGTGATATTCTACAAGATTGAGAATGGGCTTGGCTACAAGTACAATCACAGGGTGAGGTACAAGGGCCTCCATAAGTTCATATACCACACGATGATCCATATGTGAAATAGTTTGATAAGAGAAAGGATAAGGTAGATATTGATGTTGATGGTATTGTATCTTGGTTGGTCGATTTATAAGTATAGGTGAATTGTATCCCACAGCTAGAGAGATATATTGAGACACTGTAGAGAAAGGTTCAAGATTTGGATGTGGAGAGGGATACAACTATAGAGTGGTATGGATAGGGTGAAACTATTATTGAGGAGTTGGAGATGACTAGATACTTGGGTCTGTTAGAATTCAAAGAATTCATAAGCTAAGATCATCTGCATGCAAAATAACCTGTTACAAAAGTAAAGCTTGGAGACAAAAAAGTTCTGAAAGACAAAATATTCATTCAGAGAGGGAATACAAAATACAAAGAGATCAAACCTTATGAAGGTGATAAAAAATCTAAAAGAAAAATCCTAAAGGGGAAAAATCTAGGTTGCATAATAATAATTAATAAAAGAATTAATTATTATATGCCTAAAGTTTAGCTTAAGTAAAATAGAGATAATAAGTGACTTAATAATTAAATCAATATAATTTAATTAATAAGTGGAATCACTTTATTACTCTAACACCCCCCCTTAAGATAAACTTAGGGAGAAGCTAAAAATTTAGAAACAACTACTAAAAGTAGGAAATTGGGTCCCGACAACAAGGCCTGATCAGGTACCCAAGTACAAAAATATCTGTAATGAGGAGAAAAGGAGAAAAACCAGTGGGAAAAACCCCTCTCCAAAAAGAGATGAGCCTAGTGAAGGACTGAAGAAGTCTCCAAACTAGAGAATGTCCCAGAAAATAGGAACAAAGAAAGAACATGTAGAACACCTCTGAAGCATGAAACTGTAAACACTGTCAAAAAATAACTACTGGAGCCTCCATGATAATAGAACATGATTAGGTAGAGAAGACTTTAAACAAATCCTGAAGACATGATCAATCAAACCAATGAAGCATTAGAACCAACATGAGATACCCTCCCATAATGCTGAGCAGGGAGAGGTATGACAGGTACAATGAAATAGAATGCCAAGAAACACTGCATGATGAAGAACGTACAAGCACAAATAAAGGATGGTATCATGGAAGAAACACACACTTGAAAAAGGTAGATGGAAAATAAGGCAAAACATCAAACCCCCCATGACACTTTATAATATAGTATGAGTACAATCAATCACAAAATGTGCAGGATCCCAAACATGCATCAGATGACACTTTACTCAATGCATTTTCAAGAAATGCTATAAAAAAATATGTATACAATATTCAGAAAAGAAAATGAACCTAGGACCTGAAACATCCAAGATATCCATCAGAATACCATAAAGTAAAAAAATGAATAAAAGGTACATAGAGAAAATTCTGGGAGTGAGACCCATAGAAGTGGAAAGGAGAATAGAAGCAACTTTCTGACGCCATGTGGAAGTCAAAAAAAGGAGTTCAGAAGAGAGAGATATAGTGACTGAAGCACAAAATGGAACCCTAACTTTGATTGAAATAAAACCCTGAAAGATAGAAAAATCAAATAACCAAATTGAAAAAATAAAATGGCCTCAGAACCATCTTTCCGTCGATATCTTGTTTGGCAAAAAATGCCTCCATTTTCTCAAGCTATGAGCAAAAAACACCATTAGGTAAAAAACTAAATGAACCAGAAGAAACCTCAGCCAAAAATGGTGAAGCCCGACTAAACCCTCCTTTAAAGAATAAAAATGGATTGTATTATGTTATGTGTGAAGGGATGATTATAAATTTAATGTGTGTTGTAGGAATAGTGGAGAAGGTAAGATTGTCCTCTTAATCCCAAATTTCATAAAAGGAAGATCCAAATTGATTAACCCCAAAAAAAGGATCCATGCATAAAAGAATCAACCTATTAAGGATGGGGATAAAGAGAAAAACCCTAACTTCCATTTTATAGAAGAGAATGTGTGATAAATTTAGGAAGATTAAAAACTTTAATTGAAATGAATTGAAGACAAGTACTAACCTCAAAATGCTACAGATATGAAGAATGCTATTTTTGGGTGTCTACACTGAGTTTTTGAAAAATATGCAACCAGATCTGGAATAGAAATGCAGAGATGAAGAAAACCCATAAATATTTTTCCAATCTGGTTTAGTTTCGATTTTGACCCAAAAGTGAATGTCACCTCTGACCCAGAATCTCCAATTTTGACCTAGAACAAAATGTTGATTCTGACCCAAAAATGAATGTCACCTTCAACTTACAATTTCCAATTCTGACCCAGAATAGAATGTTGACTCTGACCCAAAATCTCTGACAGAAAATCTATTTCTAGATCCCAATAGTTTGCCAAAAAGGGTATGCGAATCTGCACTCCAATTCGTTGTTTTGAACATGTCCCTGCAAGAAAAATGGTTTGTTTGTTGGGGGGTGGGAGGGGTTTTCCCTGGTTAAACCCTAATTTTGGAATTAACCTTAAAGTATAATTGAAATTACAGAAGTAAACAAAGTAAATGAACAAATTCACCTTGCTTGTATAGAAACCCTTGTGGCGGATTCAAATCCGTGGATCCACAAGTATGTATGTGCCAAATGGATGTAGAATGTATAATGTCAGATGTAGGATGTTTCAAATCAATTGCTTGTAGATCTTCAACACTAATCTTGAATGAATCTTTGAATAGGAAGAGGCTTGAAGGAATGTGGATGGAGAAATATTCAACAAGAGGGCTCCATAGAGCTTGAACCTTTCAATGGCTACCAATGGATCTCCTTGATGAATTGAGTGCTTAAAGATGCTTGAATGCTTGGATGCTTGAGAGTAGATGCTTGCTTTAGTAGATCATGCATGGAGTTGTCTTTTTCAAGTCTTAGGTGGTTTTGTTCTTAGAGAAAATGAGAGAAGGCTTCCTTATATATGAATGTAGGGAAAAATCTTCTAGAGAGGCCTACATAGGAGAATTAAATTTTAATTAGACATATATCCCTAGAAGTGGATCTATATTAAATATAATTTCAAGAGTCGTTGCTTCAAAGACTGAAATAGCTGACCCAGAAGTGGGAATTAAATATTTCTGAAGCCCGACATCCAAAAACCCCAGAATCATGAAATCTGGACCTTGGGTTAGAATCAAGGTCAATTCTGACCTAGGTCAAGGTTGAGGTCGACCTTGACCCAGAAAGGTCAATTTTGACCCTGGGGTCAAAAGTCTCAGTTTGCAGTTTAGGATGCCAGAAATAGGCTGGAAAAGTGGGAAATGGGGCAGAACATGGGAGAAATCCAGATCCAAGTCAGAGACCCATTCAAGGTGCTTGACATGACCCCAAACCACTTACTTGAAAGGCTAAACTAGTCTACAATAGAAGTGCTTCCATTTTCTAACTATACATTTAGCCCCCACTTTAGCAAGAGTATGGGCTCGATGCAAACTCTTGGTAAAGGATATCATGAAGAAAAGATAATCTTATTGAAATCAAAAGGAACAAAAGAATCCTTAAGCCCCCAGGTACTTAAGTCTTTATAAACCCTAAGATCACAATAATAGAGATATCACCAGTTAAAGAGAAAAAGAGAGAGGGTGTGGTTACCTCGCCCAATGAAAACTTATGTCCTATTGTGAACCACACAAGGAAACAATGCAATTGGAAAGATGGAGTCAAACCGCCTAGTGAATGTGGCTACTCACTAGTCAACCCATCAGGGAGATCCGATTTTAAGGACACCTTCCAACCTTAAGGGATCAAAACATTGTAAATTGAAACTGGAGGGATCAAGAGATCCTATAAGGTAAAAAAACATGCTTTAAGGATTATTCTTTAATCCATCAAGGGAAAAAATTTTAAGTTTTAAAATATTTTGAAAGTGTGTGTGTACAAAAAGTGAGTAGAGCGTATGACCCCATGTTAAAGTCATTTTCTAACACTTTAACAGGAGCAATGGATTTAACGGAAACATAAACAACTCTATTAATTATGTTTTCACTACGAGATTCCCCCAAACAAAGACAAATAATGAGAAATACCACATAAACATACAAAGAACACATAAGGGATCTACCTACTGTGGGGTCAGTATGATCATAAGATAATATGTATATATAGATTGATATTATTGCAAATGAATTAACATAATTCCCCAAATAAAGTAGAACTAAAATCGCAATGGAGGAAAGAAAACTCAAGAGTTACGAAGAAGAGTCTTTTCGGACCACAACATGGAGACCAAAAAGAATCAGTGCTACCATGTCGCAGATCCAAGCGGACTACACAAGGAAAACATTTACGAATAATAGAACAAGTACAACATAACATGAAAACAACATATATAAGAATAAAGATACATATAGAGGAATTTTACAACAGGATTGATTCCTTTATCACCTTGCACCAACAAAGTAACAAGGGTCATATAAAAGAATCTAACAAATATTTAGCAAACATATTACGGGAGAAGCACAATATAGCAGGAAAACACAAAAAAGCGGCTACCATGAAGGACAACCCAATAAAACACATCGCCTACTCTCCCTATCTTGGTTTATATCATTTAGGGAAGGTGGAAAACTCGTAAGAGGGACTATATCCAAAAAAGTAGGAATAATAGCCAGTTCCAAACAAGGATCCTCTTGAAAATCGTGATGTTCGATACTATGTGTAATTATCAATTGAGTTGAAAGCATATGAGGTAAATCAATATCAATATCGATGGTCTCATATTCATCACTAGGATCAATAGGATCATCAAGAGTATCCTCCTCATCAAGATTAATTAAAATAGAATCTAAGATGCGAATAGAATCATCATAATCATTCATCTTAACATCATTATGAACATTAACTTCCTCCAACACATCAGGCATAGGTTGGTTGAAAGAAGGTAAATAATTTTGAAGAACAGAGGCACGAGCCCTAGCATTAGCCCTAAACTTCTTATGATGTTCATTAGCAAATTTGTTATGTTTTGTTTTGTTTGACACATGTTGAGAACTAGGAGGAATGACAATTGGTTCTTTCACAAGTTCTGTAGGAGGATTGGTAGGACTCTTAGTAGGCTGAGAAGCGACACTAGGAGGTTGAGTAATAGAGCTAGCAGTAATGGATAATGGAGGTATAGAAGGTGTGGGAAAAAGACCATGGTTAAGATCTATCTGAGGCATGCTTAACTTGACAATATTGTGATGTTATAGGCTTGATATGAATGAAAAAGGTTATCAAGGCGAGGAGGACATGAATTAGGTAATGAAGACCAAAAGAAATCAAGAGTAGCATAATCTCTAGGCCTAGAAGGTTGATATAGACTATGATTAATCATTTTCACTTCTCCATTATGAATGAACTTAATACATTTATGAATAGGAGAAGCAACAACATGCATGAAAGTTAACCAAGGCAAACCAAATTTGACATGAAATTGATTAGAAGTAGGAACGAGGGTTAGTAGCAAAGGTTTCACAAATGAATGCAAATCAAGTATATAATGACTACTAAATGAATACTAGAAATGTGATCAATAAAATGTACAAGCAAGAGAAAGGAAGACAAATAAATGCAAACTCCACGATGCTTGAAGCTTCTATTGTTTCTCTCTACTCCTTCCGAAACGCTGTTCTTGATGCTTAGTATTGGCGGGGCAGTGTCTATGACTTGAGAAGTTTTGAGAATTTTATAATTGAATTGTGTGTGTGATCGCAAGATGGCTTGAATGCTAGAACCAAACAGACGGAGTAATGGCGCACGAGAGCTTGAAATCTTGGACCCTTCAAATGGTTATGAAGGGTTTATTATATAAGAATTGGTGATGATATGAATGGTTGAGATCAATCCCAGAGACAGGGAGATGAACGGTTGAGATCAAAAAGGAATAGGAGAGGTCCTCAGTAAACTCCACCTCTTCATTTGGTAAAGAGGAGAAAGAGTTTGGTTAACTGGAGAGCTAATTATGAGTTACCTTTTTGAACTGAAGAGGTGGGTGAAGTTACCCATGTGGACTGGAGAGATGGGTGGAGTAACCCATGTGATCTGATTGGAGTTATTTCTTTGAAGATAAATGAATATTTAATTCATTTATTTAATAATTGTTTTCAACATGTGAGATAATTGAATTCTTTTTGATTAAGAATTGCTTTACTTGATGAAATTAAATTAATTTAATTAAAATTAATTTAATTGGAAGAATTTAATTAGTAAGTTTAAATATTTGAATTTAAACTATAGGAAATTGAGTTTAATTAATTAATTAATGGTAATTAATCAATTAAAGCTAATTAATTAAATAAAATTAAATATTTAATTAATTTTGAGAATTTGATTAGATGATTTAGGGAATGAATTTAGAGGAAAATAGATGATTAATTAATGATTAAAAACCATTAATTAATAGATGAAAATTAGTGTTTTTTAATGTAAAGTCGCAAGCCTGTCCATTTTAGGGTGTCTACACTACAACTTTACCACAAAGTTCCACATGCAAGTTAATAGAACCAAGTGAAGGATAGAGAAAACCATTACAAGTTTGTATCCATGCATCAGATGTATCATAATAATCATGTTGTAGGTTTTTCATAAAAAGATTTTCCTCAATAATGACATTTATTAAAGATGTGGGATCAACAAGACAACCACACGTAGGTATCTTAGCAATCTTAGCATAAATATAAAGGGGACCATCGGGAGCCTTAATAGTCTTAGAATCATCAAAGGTGATTGAGAGTTCCCTAGGTCATTTATCCTTAGTTTGTTTCTGAGGTTTAGGTGGAACTTGAAGTTTAAGTGGAGGCTAAGGATCTTGAACAGTAGGTTTAGATTAAACAACACTCTCCACATGATTAACAATGCGATTAAGATCATCCATCTTTGAATCGTAAATAATATCCACA